>CAKNYM010046588.1:57624-104564 GCA_932195095.1 Andricus curvator
CACGCTGATTACATTCATATCGATACGAAGGGAAAATACAAAACTGTCTATAAAAAAAATAAATCGAGGTACAAGATAAAGTTATGCACGCAACTAATGTCGCTGGATAAGAATAAAATAAATCGAAGATCAAGGTAGAATGCTTTGTGGCATCCATTAATAGAAAAATATGAAACTGTACAATAAAAGGAATAAATGGGAATATGATATAAAATATTATAAGTAACGAATGTTGCCATATAAAATAAACCAAATATCAAGGTAGAATGCTGTACGGAACCTGTTTTCGCTTTAATCGAGCGTGATGACTTCAATCCTTTCGTTTCTTTTGGGAATCTCCTTCCTTCTGTCTTTATTTTTCGAGTTGTTCGGCTTTCTCTCCTTCTCGTCATCCTTCTTGAACTTTAATGGCCATGCCTGGGCCGGAGTCCATTGTTTGTATAGCTCCCACAGTTCCTCTGGCTCGGTGATCGGTCCCCAAGACCGATGATTTACTGCCTGCTGGGTAGTTTGGCCATCTTCCTTCAGCTTCAAGGTTCGGTGACATCTCACTTGTAGATCTGCCTGGATTTTTTTCCACTTTTTCAAATCCTTGGTTTTGGCAGCCGGTCCGTTTTCCTTGCCACTGGTTGTGAGAGGCCTCTTCTTGGGTCGTAAATTCTTGTCTTTCATCATTTGCTCGACAAGTGCATCCCCTCGAGTTTTCTTAACTGTATACATCCCGCAGCGTGGCTTGGCTCTGCTTTTCTCTTCTATTATCCTTTTCAGGCCTCGTTCTGCTGCATTCTCAGTATTTGGCGTTGGAGGTGGCTTCATTACTTCTGGTTTTTCCTGGATATTGAGATCAATTATGCATAGTGCATTGATTCTCAACTCTTGTAGGAGCTCAGCAGCAATGTCATGATCATTCCTTAAATTCTCTATGGAATTTTGTATGCCACTAGTCGATGGTTGTGGTAGTTCTAGATGGGCTGTGCTCGTTGATGGCTGTGGCGATCCCTTGATTTCCATATTCGTTGAAGGTTGTGGCGATCGTACACACGCTGCGCTTGTGGATGGTCGTGGCGGTCCCACACAAACAGCATTTGTTGATGGTAGCGACAATTCCACATCTGCTGCATTTGTTGAAGGTCGTGGCGATCCCTTAATTTCCATACTCGTTGAAGGTTGTGGCGATCGTACACACGCTGCGCTTGTGGATTGTCGTGGCTATCCCACACAATCAGCACTTGTTGATGGTAGCGACAATTCCATATCTGCTGTATTTGTTGAAGGTCGTGGCGATCCCTTAATTTCCATACTCGTTGAAGGTTGTGGCGATCGTACACACGCTGCGCTTGTGGATGGTCGTGGCGATCCCACACAAACAGCACTTGTTGATGGTAGCGACAATTCCATATCTGCTGCATTTGTTGAAGGTCGTGGCGATCCCACGTCGTGGAGAAATACTGCGAACTGGAGGATCATTGTCTGTGGTTCCCACCCCCTGCTCTCTTTTTCGGATTCCGAGTTTCGGCCTGTTAACTTCCGTCACACGTGTATTCCTTGGTCTAATCGCATCTCTGTTAATATTAGAAATCTCCCTTGCTGTGGCGATGATCGTCCGATGGTTGTGAGTAAAACTGGTGATGGAATTTCCAGTCTCGTCCTCCATATTGCATTGGATAGCCATGTCAATGTGGGTATCCACAGTGTCAATTTGGGTGGTAGCGTCTGGCATCTTCGGTGATTTCTTCAAAACTGACCCTCCTCAAGTTTGGCCCTTTTCTCGAGCCTCTGGGTTTCCTTCCCCACAGGGCCTCATAGGGCGTGATTTCTGTCGTCTCATGATATGATTCGTTTAGAATAGTTTCGATGTTTTCCAACTCGGCGAACCACGATCCATGTTTATCTCTAGGTAGGAGTGTTCTAAAGAGTCTTGCGAGCTCTCTATTTACTCTTTCCACCATGTTGGCCTGTGGGTGGCGAATTGATGTGAGTATCATTTTGATTCCTCTCTCGTCTAATGCCGATCTCCACTTCTGACTGGTGAACTGTGTTCCCCTATCAGAAAGTACTTTTTGTGGCTTACCAATCAGTGTCGTGAACTCGTCCATTTTCTTCACAGCTATCTCGCTTGTTGCTTTTCGTATGGGATAGAGTTTCGTGAACTTGGAGAACGTATCTATCATCACGAGCAGATATTCATACCCAAATTTCGTTTTTGTTAAAGGCCCGAAGAAGTCAATGGATATGAGTTCCAACGGCTCCTGAGATAACACTGGTTCTTGAAGCGCTTGCGATGCTTGTGTCGAAATTTTATTTCGTTGGCACGAGTCACATGTGGCGATAACTTGTCGAGTCATTTTTGCCATGCGTGGGGCATAAAATGATTCTCTAAGGATGCGGTATGTTTTTTCTGCTCCTGGATGCCCATAGGAAGCGTGACATTCCCATATGAGAGTCTTCATTAGTCTTTTCGGCACGTAAATACGATAGAAAGTTCCATCTGTGTGATAAAGTACTTCGTTCAGTATTTTGAAGCGTTTTTTTTCGTTTTGATTTTTCAGCTGAATTTTCGCGAGATCCTGAATTTTCTTGTCATTTCGTTGTTGTTGTGGTATTTCGCGAATTTTTTGTTCTACTTCAGGTGTCCATTCGTAATTCAGAGCGTTTATTACTACTCGTATTTCTCCACGATTTTTTTTGTAGTTTTCTTCGTCTTGTAGTCGGCTTAAAATGTCGGCCATGACATTTTCTTTCCCAGGGAGATGTTCAATTTTTATGTTGTAATCCTGAATCGCGAGAATCCATCGTGTAAGTCGCGCGTTGACGAATTTGCATGTCTTTAGAAATGTTAAGGCGAGGTGGTCGGTTCGATTTATGACTTCGGTACCGTGCAGGTAGGTGCGAAATTTCTGCAGCGACCACACGATTGCCAGGAGTTCCTTTTCAGTGGTGAAGTAAGTCAATTCCGGTCCTTTAAGGGTTCGACTTGCGAGCGTGATAATTTCCTTTTCGTTTTTGTCATTAAGTTGGTATAGAATGGCGCCTAAAGCGTAATTGCTTGCGTCAGTCTCTAAATAATAGCTTTTTCTTGGATCGGGAAAGTAGAGCATTATCGATGTGCTGAAAAGTTGCTTTACTTTTTCAAAGCTCTCTTGCGCTTCGCGCTCCCATTTCCAAGGTACACCCTTTTTTATTAATTTAAGAAGCGGCACAGTTTCTTCAGCATGCTTGTCGCTGAATTTGGAATAGAAATTTATTAGCCCCAAGAATCCTCTCAACTGCTTCACGTTTTTCGGTGCTGGAAAATCTTGAATACAGCTGATCTTGTCCGGATCCGGTTTGATTCCTTCTGTCGTCATGATGAACCCCAGGAACTTTGTCTCTTTTTTAAAAAAATTGGATTTATCAAGATTCAAAGTTAGATTATTTTCGGCTAATCTGTCTAGTATCTCATTCAAGTGTTCAAAGTGTTGCTTATTATTTTCTGAGGTAATTAGAGTGTCATCTACGAAGGTGATTATGTGTTCACCCACCCCCTGTAGTGCTTGGTCTAATCCTCGTACGAGGGCTGCGGTGCTTGTCTTGAGTCCAAACGGGACTACTCGGAACTCGTAGCTCCTCCCCCGGTATTGAAAAGCTGTGTATTGTCTTGAGTTAGTGTGTAGTGGCACTTGCCAGAAGCTACTGGTCATGTCGAGATTTGACATTACCTTCATACCTCGACATTTCTGAAATAACACCTCGGCTGGCTCTGGACACTCCCAATCTTCGATTAAAATCTCATTCAGCCTCCTCGCATCCAAGCATAGTCTAATTGATCCATCCTTTTTAATTACCGGCACGACTGGGTTGATATATGGGCTATTCAAACGTTGTATAATCCCCATATTTAACATCCTTTGTACCTCAGCGTCCACCTTCTCTCTATGTGCCATAGGGATCGGATAGCTGCGGCCGACGAAAGGCTGTCCTTCTCTAACCTTCAGCTCGTGCTGATACTTCGTAAGCAATCCAGGCTCTCTTCGAAATACTTGGCGATGGTTCCATATTATCTGCCCGAGTTCGGATTTTTCTTCTTCGTTTAAGTCCTGGCTCTCATTTATTTTATTTCTTATTTCTTCCCACGTAATTTCTGGAGATAATTCTTCCTTTGAAGTTTCACTGTAGTCTTTAACTTGCTCCTGGTGGATTTCTCCTTCCATCGTGGTTTCTACGGTGTTGAGATTATTGTGTGTCATTTTTGTCTCGTCCTGTATTATGCGTATTGCTGGCTGTCCGTCCAAATATGGGAAAGTCAGTGTCTTGGTATCGAGATTGATGTTTGCTCGATACTCGTCTAGCACATCGATTCCTATTATACAGGTACGAGAGAGGCGCGGAACGATGAGAAAAGCCACTTGAATTGTTGTGTCTGGTAGTTGTACGTCGGCGTATATTTGCTTGCTGAGGCGTACTGCTTTGCCCCCCACTGGCCCGGCGACGGCGATACCTGCCAGCGGCAAGCTCGGACAGTGGCGAAATCGCTCGAGATTACCATTCAGAAACTCTTCTGAGATGCAGGTAATCTCGGCTCCTGTGTCGATTAGTGCCTTCGTAACTATACCGGCAATCAGTATATTTGCTGTGTTACGCGTGTTTGTGAGCATGTTCGCGTAATAAATCATATCTTCTGCCACGTCAATTTTGCTTGAGGCCGATTCTATTGACGTGGCCCCTGCTCGTTTCCCGCGTCATAGATTTCTTCCGAAGGATATACTTCATTTTCTTGTTCCAATTGTGAATCGATTTCAAGGTTTTGTACCTTGAGTGGAGCTTGATTTTGCGGTTGTCTCCATGCATTGTCGTTGTATGGGGGACGTTGCCCCCCTGGACTACCGTTAGGTCGTGTGCTTGTGTAATTATTTGAACGGTTCCCGTTCTGCTGTGGCTGTGACCAGTTTCCATTGTTTCCGGTGTTGTGCGTTCTTGGGTGTGCGTTGCCAGGGTTTCCATTTCGCCAGTTACCATTGTAGTTTGGGTTAGGATCGCGACCAGCATTGTTTTTATTTCTGGTGTCACTGTACCCAGTATTCGTACCTCCAATTTTGTCGAATTCTTCTAGAAGTTCGATTAACTGTTCACATTGCTTTATTCCTCGTCCTATGATGGCATATTTTATTTCATCATTAAAATGACCTGCCAATTTCCTGATTACTTCTGTTTGCTCGGGCGCAGGTGTTAGATCGCCTACGTGGGCGAATATCTTTGTTGCGTATTCTGCACGAGATTTGTCTTTTCCTGGTGTAAAATGGCCGAATTCTAACTTTTTCTTCATCTCGTGCTGGGTGTGTTCGTTCCAATATCGTTGTTGGAATTTCATTGCGAACGTCTCGAAGTTTGATACGTCCCTTTTTATCACCAACCACCAATCGGCGGGCGGGCCGGAGAGCGACTTTTCAATCAGGTACTCTGTGTCACACGTACGAGGGCGTACCACCTCCCAATATTGTTTTAATTGGTGCAGGTATCTCATAGGACTTCCTTCTCCGTTAAATTCTGGCAGCACGTACTTGATGTTGGGCTTGACTGACACAGCGGGGCTTCCGTGTTGTGTTGACAAGTTGTCTGTGATTCGCTCCGCAACTCGAGCGTGGGCGGTCTCTAACCTGTTGAGTTGGGCCTGCATGCGCAGCTCTCTTTCTTCCATAGTTTGGGTCACATTTGCGGTGGCCTCCAATGAGCGGCTGATGCTGGTTTCTAACGCCTGCAATTTCACTTGCATGGCATTCTCTCGTTCTGTCATTTGTTGTTCAAGTAGCCGTTTCTCCTCCCCAACGATTCTCTGGGTCCTCCTCTCCAACTCCTCCAATCTTTGGTTAATGAGTGTCCATATTTGTTCCGTAAGTGGTTCCATGGGTTGTTGGGAGGTGCTGGGCGAATCTTCCCTATTCTCCTGGGTGACGTTGCGGATTGTACCGTCCAAATCTTCCTGTGTATCACTTCCGCTGGGCGATTTTCTCATCACCCTGGATGAGCGTAGATGGTTCCTACTCATTTTGGGATTCTGATATCACAAGGGAGATTAAATTCACTGTTAACACCCGCAAGACAATTTCACTTAAATGTTTTTATGAAATTTTCTTATCACTCCCGGTATTGTTTTATATTTACGAATTTCCTCACAGTTTCAACACTCCCGCGATCTGGTAATTGTGTATTTACGGTGAAATGTATAGTCCAGTGTTTCACTTCGTAAAATTACACGTTGTTTCCACGTGCGTAATGCGGAGTACCGACCATGGAATGAAAACACTGATTCACTTTCAAATGTCACTTCTTCGTTGAATTCGTCTCTAACGATGTAATGTTCGCGGAGGAAAATTTTTGTTTCGTATACAACCGTAATGTTTCTTTCACACTCAATGATGAGAATATACTGTTCGTAATAAACACTACTTTCGGCACTAATTTGAGCACTCTTTTTCATTTTAAGTTCAACTGTTTCTTTTAGAAAAAGGTTTTCACACACCGATGTTCGCGTTTACAATCTCACTGTCTTTTCGTTTGTTCAGTAAGCCATTGATCGACTCTCTCTATCCTGCGGCTTTCCTGCTTAATCTTTCGACTTTCTAGATACTCATCAAGTTTAGCCATACCCTGTGGTACATTTTTCTGGCTTGTGGGCGGAGGTAAGAAAACTTTCTTAAAATTTTTGACGCCACGGAAGAAAGACTCGATTAATTTCTTCTGATCCATTTTTAAACTATATTTAAGAAAAGAATCTCATTTTTTTTTCGACTTCTCATGCCCCACGTTGGGCGCCAATTGTAACCGCACGCTTATTTAAGGGCTGTTAACTAGATAAAGTAAAGTATAATTACTCATACATGCTATAAAATCATAAGTCTAATTATCAATAAAGAAGGGTTGTCATGAGAGAAAAAATGAGATTCCGATACACAAAACTAAATTTATTCAAGAAAAACCTATTCTAGCTAAAATACATAAATTTATTCCTATTTTCTGCGATTATATCTATAATGCAGCCTACTCTATCCTTAGATTCAACCGAGAGGAAACGCTTCCTTTAATATAGTCTCTAGCCTTTGGCATTCATTCAGGAATTACCTGATTTTATAGTTAAGTAGAAAAACTCTTTTTGTAAATTTTCATTCCGCATTTAGCGATTTTAATTTTTATATAATGCTCTCAACCTTAAACTTGATTTGATGTACAATGCAATTTACCTCTTTCTGGCGTGAGATACTATTCGAGTATAAATTCTTCCATAAATGGGACTCCTTAGAGTCTAAGTCTTTATATAAAACAAAATTTCAATTCTTACTTTTAACTTTTTAGCGATTGACATAAATCTCGAAGATTTCAAATAAACCGATTTGGTAAAGTGCGCACTGATTATGGAGCCTCAAGCTCTGGCCTCTGGGGTCGTAAATATCTTTGTTTACAGGTGCTTCGCTGGCACAAAATTAGGGTCGCTGCCCTTGAAAATATAAAATCCCTTTCTAAATGGGAGACAATTTCCTCTTTTCGAGGTAATGATTTCTAACGCACTAAGGCCTATCGCTTCATAGAGAAAACGAGAATAAAGAGAAGAGAGAGAGAGAAATCTCTGAGGGATTTACAGCGGTAAAGTTTCCTTTCAATAAGGACTTTCCGTACCGTTGGTTCCACGAAAAGGACGCTTTATTCTAGGAAGTCGATTACAGCCTTTCTGAACCAGGTTAGAAGGACTAGCAATCAGTCTGCTTCTAAGGCTCTAATCGTGCTTACTAGAAATCTTAATTTTGCCAAATGCCACTTCCTGGACTAGGGTACGAGGAACTCGCTCTACTCGTCAGCAGTTCATTTGGTAAAATTGACTTTAAAATAAAGCGCATATAAATTTTTAAATACCCGAGAAAGTAACCCTCAAAAATCTCCTCACAGCTGAGAGTGCTTGAATAACTCACACAAGGACCCAAACTTCTAAAGAATGTTGAGAGAGTCTAAACGCTCTCACCATTAGAAAGAGAGAGTATGGGACTGACAAGAGAAAGAGGGATCTCAAGCCTTTCCCGAAGTACAGCTCCCCAGTGGTCCTTGCGTTTCGCCCGCAAGCCCCCAACTCCTCGTTCTCTGTTGCGTCAGAGTTTTTATAGCTCGCGAAGGGCCTTCTTCCCACTATTTCTGCTTTACTTCTTTAGTGGGAGGCGTTCGAGTCTGCGCTTTAGATATTCTCCTGAGTGATGCAACTTCTCACGAAGTTCACTCAGAAGAATATCATTTTGCCTGTCTTCAGGAGCTATTATGTAACGCGCAGGTTACAATATATTATATTTTATTTTAATTATTTTGATATATTATATTATTTTATATTATTATATTATATATATAATATAATATTATAATTAGTCAAAACATTCAGTATGTATGTATGATTTTTCGCAATTTTTAGGAATCGAGAAGAATGTTTTTTCGTCAAATTATGTTTGGTATTCCAATTTATGATATTGCAAACATACAGAAGCAACCATTATCTCAATTCGTTCAAAAAATGGATGTATCACGTTTTATTCGCTTACTCTTCAATTTATAGAAATCTGTAAATATTTCAAAATGACCATGAATAGTAAATTATTCTAATAAAGAATAATTTTTTGTAAATGTTATTTTATTTGAAACACCCTTGATGCCTAATGTTAGGAACAATAAAAAATTTAATAAGTCAGTGTTAGACAGTCACTCGAACTTCTGCCAATATATAACTGGCGTTATTCTTCAATGCAGAATTGCACCGTAACCACCGTGGCCTTAGTACAATAGAGAAGGTTCTCAACTACTCTTCGAAGCGAGAAATTGTGAATATTTTATTTTGTTCATTAATAAGTTTCCCTAACTAAATATTTATTAATCAAGTTCAGATTTTGAAATCTTATTCTTAAATCCATGAAGAATATGTGGTAACAAGTTTGAAAGTAAAACAAAGTTTTAAGTATGTTTAAAAGTTTCACGTAGTTCATAATTTTTGTTAAATTTGATCAAAAATAGCTTTTTTTAATGGTCAGTTTTATCAATAAAATTTGAAGTTTTTAAAGAGATTATATTAGAAAATCCTTTTTCAGTCTATGATTAAACGATTTCTCCAATAGAAGTAAAATCGGTAAACATTAAGTGGTTTAAATTTAAAGTTGAAAAAAAAAATATTTTCCAGTGTTAAAATGACGAAAACACCATAAGAACTAACAATGCGAGTCGCACTATCTAATAGTTGTTCAAAAAATTAAAAAAAAAGGAGTAGGGTTGTTATACGCTTAGGAATAATTTGATTCCTAGGTGGGTATGAAATTCGAAAATTCGCTTTTTTTGGCACACCCTAATATATATATATATATATATATATATATATATATATATTCTTTCTGTGGATATAGGAGAAACGAGAAACTTTCTGCTGTGGTCTCTACGGCGTAATTGATTAAAGCTCCACTCGAATAGTGGCGTTCCTGTTTCATATCCGGGCCGTGGCAGATTTTTTCTCGTTTCTTCAGAAAATTATTTGACCAGTAATTGGCAATAATTTAACATCAGAAATTAATTAAGAAATTAACCTGGTCGACAAAATAACATCAATACTTTAAATTATGTACTGATTCCGTGAATTTATTCAGATTAGAATTAAGCACTTGAAATTCACAGGTTATTAAGATGCAGACCCGCGTCATCCTGTGGATATAGGAGAAACGAGAAACTTCCTGCTCTAGCCTCGGTGGGATAATTGATTAACGCTCCACTCGAATAGTAGCCTTCCCGGTTCATATCCGGGCCGTGGCAGATTTTTCCTCGTTTCTTCAGAAAATTATTTGAGCAGTAATCGGAAAAAATTTAACATCAGAAATGCAACAGTTGATATTTTTTGAAAAAATTATTTTTTATTGTAACTTAATTTAGCTTCATACTAAAGCCAGGACAATGTATTATATTTTATATATTATATATATTATATGTGACGCGATCCGAGAAAAGAGACCTACTAGGCAAAAGTGAAATTTTACAGGGCGAGCGATTGAAGAAATCTCTGCCGCTCCACACGCGTTCAAAGACTCTTTTTCAATAATTTATATCTTGTGTAATAATGCAGCAATAAAATTCCTGATTGCACTCCTAGAAAGATCAGTCAAGGAACTTACAGAATCCATCATAATCCGAAAATCGATTTTTTGCTTAGTAGGTCCCTTTTCTCGAATCGCGTCACACACACATACGCACACATAAATATAATATATATATAATATTAAAAAAAAGTTAAACAACCACCGCAGGGTTCCACTAAGAGCAACTGCCATCCAAAAAATGTCAATAGCCCCCAGTAGCACCGCGGTAAATCACACTTATGGCCACGTCTCACAACTGTGAGATGGTTGGTCATAGGTAACGACGAAATCACAACGACAGGCCGGCGAAACCCTCGTGTGTCTTGAGGACACGAAGCGACCCAAGGATGATAGCTTTCTGCATCCATCTCGCAAATGCCTTGGCATATTTTTGGCACACGGGTATGGCTTTAAGGTTACGAACCAGTGATAGTTTCGTACCTCTGAGAGCACCTATCACAAGGACAATTACTTGTACCGAATATTTTGGGTACAGTCGTTGTAGCTTTCTTTTAAGGTCTTGATACCTCTCCTCTTTTTCTTTCTCCTTTGCAGTGATGTTGTATTCGGACGGAGCTGAGAATTCGATCACGAATATAGTTCGTTTCTCGAAGTCTTGGAAAACAATGTCAGGCCTCGAGTGCGCAACGCAGACTGCTGCCCGAAAATCATAGTTCCAGAAAATTTGGCACTTCTTGTTTCGGACATTCGAGTCTATCTCCCTTAGAGCGTTCGGCAGGGCAGGTTCGCGGCCATCACCGTAAGAGCGACAAAGATGGTAATAAAGCAATCTTAGGGCCGCATTATCAATGACCGCTAGGCGTCGCTGCCAGTTTGATACGCGTTTCGACTTGCTCCTGCTTTTTACCCAAGTATTCCTTTGCAATGTGTTTTTTAACGCTGAACCTGTAGTGTGTTGGCACCTCTACTCCCCGAGTTATCTGCAGTGTTTTTTTTCGGTCTTTTTGCCATTTGTATGTGATAAAAAACGACTTTCAGATTTTTCCTAACCTCAAAGTGCCACGCGGTGAACTGTTCTAATGTTGGCTATTTTTTCGTGTTTTTGCCCCGATTTGCCTTTCGTGCCTTTTTTCGAAGGCCTGTATTTTTTTTTTTTTTTTTTTTTTGCTAATTTCCTTGCATAAATTTGAAACACATGAATAAAAGTGCCTATACGTCTCTTTTTGTCTTATTGTGAGTAGTTTTTCGTTGTATGCTCTGTACATGTGTTAGTGCGTGTAGTGACTCACCATACCGACTCATTCACTCACCGACGCGCATCACACAGTGTTTACTAACACACTCCTATTTGCTGATGCTTAGATTTATAAGGTATTCATGATGAGTTCTCAAGATATACCTTTGGTGATCCTAGGTTAACGGTACCTCAGTCTCAAGATGAAAATTTTATATGTGTGATTTGCAAAGACAAAGTAGTCAAAGATAAAGTATTTTGCCCGGGTTTCCAAGCCCCCTATCATCCAGGTTGCGTCAGAAGAACTACGTTGATCCCAGATGTCAGATACAAAAAATGCTGTGGCCCCCCTCCTCTCCTGGACCCCTTGATCTGCAGGCTTTAATTCGTGCTGAATTTGCCACCATGAAAGAATCAATGTCAGCTGATTTGGGGAAGGTAAACAAAGCTGTGTCTGACTTATCGCAGGAACTTAAAGCCTTTAACACCAGGCTCTCAGATTGCGAGTCCAACATTGCCGAAAACACAACAAGGATCGAAGATCTTGAGGTTAAAGTCATTGAACTTCAGGGTCAGGACCACTCTGAACCGACGCAGGGGCTATCTTCGACTATCCTCGGTGAGTTTGAAGACCGTATGAAACGAAAACATAATTTAATAATTTTTGGCCTCCCAGAAGCTACGCCTGTGCTCACGCCCCAGAGTTATTCCCCTCAAGCTCAAGATAAATCAACTATCTTTAACCTCTTCCAATCCTTCCTCTCCGATAAGATTGATTTGGATGAGTTTAAAACCTGGCGTATCGGGAAATTTTCCCAGACAATTCCGAGGCCCAGACCTGTCAAAGTGATTTTCACAACTCCACAGTCTGCTCTGCGAGTTCGGAAGGGTTTCGTGGATGCGAGACTATCCCAGCAAATACCAGCCCAATTAAAAGACTTGAGCGTCTCAATCGACCGGAAACAATTGCAGCAAGAGAAATACAGACGGGCCAAGAAGGAACTAGACGCCAGAATCAGTACCGGAGAAAAGAATCTACACATCCAGAATCGCCGAGGTATTCCAACTGTCGTCAAAGTTACTCCGAACAGTACAAACATCAACCCACGACGACAGAACATTTGAATCAGGTAAAATGGTCTCTTTTTTACCAGAACACTCGTGGCCTTAATACTAAGTTTAGTGTAGTTCACAATTTCCCCGATGTTAATCACTACGACCTCATTATTGTCACTGAGTCTTGGTTGAAACCTACCATCCCGGACCATAATGTTTTTTATGGCAACCTTTTAGATGTTTTTAGGGATGATCGGATTAGCCAAAGAGCGGGTGGAGTGCTTGTAGGGGTGCAACTAGATTTACATGCTACTAATATTAACCTAGCGCCCATTCGTGAACTTGATAATAATATTAACATCGTAGGCCTCAAAATAATAAAAAAATCTGTCCCGCTAATTTTACTCGCAATCTATTGTCCGCCCGATGTCACATCTTTGCAGTTCTCAACCTTTCTTGACAACCTACAAGACCTCCATGACCTTCAATGCCCTAATATAGCGATTATCGGTGATTTTAATGATCCTAAATTCATAGATTTCACGCTTGTTAACTTGAATGACAAAAAATCTGGTCTGTTTCTCAATATTATAAAGTCTTTTGATCTGGTGCAAAGAAATGCAGTCTTAAATAAAAATAATCAATGTTTGGACGTTGCTTTCACGAATTTTTATTTCCATGTATCTAAGGCTCTTATACCATTAGTCGGGGAAGATGCTTACCATCCCCCTATATCACTCGATACTACGCTTAAACCTGGGTACTGTTTAAGTTTTGCTAGCGCCGTCCCTGAACCGCATCACCCTAGGCTTAATTTTAAGAAAGCTAATTTCTCCGCATTGTATGTATGTCTCGCTAATATTGACTGGTCTTTCTTAAAGCTTACTGATGATGTGGAGGAGGTCTAATTCGCATTTACTGATGTTTCATTCCAGCTCATCAGGGACTGTGTTCCCATCTTTAAATGTAAGACCTTACGACATAAAAAATATCCACCTTGGTTCTCCCAATCTCTTATAAATGATATATCCATCAAAGATAACCTTTTGAAAAGGAGTAAGCATGGGGACCCGACTTACTACATAGATAAGATAAAACTTGTCTCGGATAACATTACTAAAACAATAAAAAGAGATCACCTCCGTTACATCAGTGGCATTGAGAAGTACATAAAATTCAACCCTAAATCTTTCTGGAAATTTAGAAACAATAACAAATCGAACACCAGACAATCAAAGTCCATGTATTGCGGCCTGACAACATTGAGCGATCCACTGTCGATTGCGAATGCATTTGCTGATGCTTTTTCTAGTGCGTTTCAAGTCTCCGATGCACTTTAGGAAACCCCGTACGTCCCTTTTCATTTTTATGTTAAAAACTCCTTTCTTAAACCAATAATGATGTAGCAACCGCAGCCAAGACTCTCAAAGCTTCAGAAACGGCAGGTGTTGATCAAATCCCTAGTTTTTTTGTCAAAGATTGCGCCTCTGTGTTTTCCGAACCACTGGCTATAATTTTTAATATCGCCCTCAAAACAGGCTGGTGACAAGTCCAAGATAGCTAATTACCGTCCTGTGGCCATAATTTCTAACTTTGCAAAAGTTTATGAGTTCTCAATAGCCCCTTTAATTCATGCAGCAATAAAACCTATTCTTACTGATGAACAACATGGGTGTGTTCAAAAGAGGTCTACGGTCACAAACCTAATGTGTTTCATACAATATCTTATTGACGCTCTACAAAAAGGTTACCAGGTTGATGTAATTTATACTGACTTTTCAAAAGCCTTCGACAGAATCGATCACACAATTCTTAAATCAAAAATATTGATATTCCTAGTAATGTAACGCAGTTACTGATTAATTATTTATCAAATAGGTCTAACCGTGTAATGCACCAAGGTTTCTCATCAAAAACTTTTTACTCCACGTCAGGGGTTCCTCAAGGCTCGGCTCTTGGTTCGCCGATTTTTAATATTTACGTGAACGACATTGAATCGACCATAAAATCCAATATTCTTAAATATGCAGATGATCTGAAACTTTTTAGAACTATAACGAGCCAAGTAGATTACGATGTACTCCAGTCTGATCTTGATGTCCTTTTCCAGTGGTGTAATGACAATAAATTGCCTTTAAATATTAAAAAATGCTGCGTCATGACTTTTTCAAGGTCAGACAGTCCAGTTTTTCATGATTACAAGATTGACATTACCCCACTGAAAAGAGTTTTTCCCATCCGTGACCTTGGTCTATTATACGACCCCAAACTTCTTTTTGCAGATCAGATTCAAGAAATGGTCTTCTCTGCCTCGAGGGCGCTTGGGTTTATAATTCGCTCTACCAAACATTTTAGTGACATTTTCGCTATTACTATGCTTTATAATGCTATGGTAAGATCAAGGCTCGAATATTGCTCTATAATCTGGAACCCGATACATGCAAAATACGTCACTCAAGTTGAAAGTGTTCAAAAAAGGTTCATTAAATATATTACTTTCAAACGTGACAGAACCTACCCCCCTCGAGGCTCAGACTATCTAGCTATGTGTGCGAGTTTTGATTTCCTCACGCTTGCTGAGCGTCGTATCCTTGCCGCATGTTTATATATGTTCAAAATTTTACGATCCGAAGTAGATGCACCGGCTATTTTACAACCGATATTTTTTAAAGTGCCTCGATCTGTTACTCTACATTATGTTCCTTTTTATACACCTCCTCCCAAAAGTGCTATAGGTCAGAGGGCACCTGTTTATTATATGTGTACTAACATAAACAGACTTGTTACTAGCAGCCCAACGAATAATTTCGACCTTTTTTCTGTGACCAAACCTGCTTTTTTAAGATGCGTTAACACATATGTAACTCAGGCTAGAAATGCGTTATAATACTTTTCTTTTACATATTATTGTTTATCCTTTTTGGAAGCAATAAACTTATACCATACGACAGCCTAACTTTGTTTAACTTGTTTAATTCTTCGAACAATTCAAATATTTTTATTTTCGCTTTGTCTTAAAACTTGGGTCCTACACATGTAATAGCCACCGCTATTGAGCTGTATACACATAGATTTAGATTTCCTTTTTCTTATAAGGCGTTTATATGTTTTGCTATCATGTTACCCTTTAAATGGCCTAATTAGGTCGCGGGGAATGTAATTGAAATAAATAAATAAATAAATTATGTCTATAGATATACGGCGTTTCTGCGTGGGTCGGACATCCTGATAGTATGTGTTCTAGGTACTCAGCGTGTGCACGACACGCTCTGCACCTAGCACTGGGAACTTCTTGACATAAAATGCGGTTACGGTATGTTAAGGTGGAAATGACATCGTCCTGGCATGCGAAAATAAAACCCTCTGTACCTGAATTAAGCCCTGATGATTTGAGAAAATTAAAAGTTTGCTCCTTCGACAAGGACTGCCTTTCTACATTTCTGTGAAAGTTTCCGTGCATTCTCTTGTCGAGTAGCGCTTGGTGAAAATTTTCAATCTCTGCCCTCTTGTCTTTGGTTTTTAGAAGTGAAGCATCTAGATGAACTAATGCACTTTCCTCACTTCTGATGTTAAAATTCAGGTCAAGCGTCTCGGTCGCTTGCTCCGCGGCTTTGTAAAGGAACGCTCCTTCGCCAATCATCTCGTGGTTCCTGACCATCTTTAGGAGAGGATCTCTGATATTCGCAACGATGTAAGCTGTACTTAGAACAATCCGGTTATGAAGACACTGGAGATTCAGAAGTCCGAAACCGCCTTGAAGTCGTGAAATATATAATCGCGGAACAGACAAATTGATATGCAAGCTTTTATGCATTTGCATGATCTTACGTCTAGTAACATCAAGGGCCTTAAGCTCGTTCTTCGTCCATTGAACTACCCCAAACGAGTAGAGTAGAACCGGGACGGCAAGCATGTTAGTCGCAGATACCTTGTTCAACGCCGACAGATTGGAAGACCAAATCTGTCGAAGAAGATGCTTGTATCTGCTTCGGAGAGACTCCTTCACTGATGTTACGTCCTGAATGCGGTTTTGAGGCACGCCCAGGTATGTATAGGTCTCTCCAGTATTAAGATGTCTAATAACACTCATATCAACAAGCTCAGGGTCCTTAGGAACACCAGTTATCTTTCCTTTCTTCAGATTTATTTTGGCACACTTGTCCAAACCAAAGGCCATCCCCATCTCTCCTGTGTAGTTCTTGACGATATTTATAGCAGTTTGAAGTCTGCTTTTACCAGAGGCATAGATCTTCAAGTCATCCATATAGAATACGTGTGTCACCTTATGCTCGCGCTGATGAGTGTCGCCACATAGTTATCCAGGAGAATTTCGTAGTGCGAGAGATAGAGGCAGAAGTGTGATGCAAAAAAGCAGAGGGCTCATGGTATCACCTTGAAACACGCCCCTCTGGAAGGTGACGTTGTTCGTTGTCACACGATAATTTCTAGATGAGATAGTAAATCTAGTTTTCCAAAGAGGCATCAATCTCCCTATGCATCTCACCATGTGTGGATGTACCTTCAAGCTTTCCAACAGACAGATGATAAGTATATGAGAGGTTGAATCGAAAGCTTTCCGGTAGTCAATCCAGGCCACTGACAGGACGCGCTGATGGGCTGCAGCGTCTTTAGAGACACACCTGTCAATCAGCAGGTTCTCTCGACAGCCTGCTACACCTTTTTTTGAGCCACGTTGTTCGTACTCTCCAAACAGGCTGAATTCTTCGAACAATCCTATTGTTTAGGACAGCTGTTAAGATCTTATACAGCGTGTTCAAACAAGTTATTGGCCTGTCAGTCTCTAGGTTGAACAAGTTGCCTTTTTGCGGTAGGAGTATAGTGCGTCCTAACACCAGCCACTGCGGAATGGGCGCTTGCGACTTTAAATATGAGGTGAATATGTGGGCCAAATGTTGGTATGTAAAAGTAAACTTCTTCCACCAAAAGTTCTTGATACAATCTGGTCCAGCAGCGGAAAAGTTCTGCGTGCCTCTAAGTGCTTTTTTCACCTCTTCCGCAGTGATTGATGGACATTCCTCCTCAGATTTTATGAGGTTGTCGCAAAACTCCTTGAAGCGGATGATATTGTCAGTATCTTCTTTCAACTCTAGTGTTTTCGGGATCTTGTACACCTCTCTCCAAAAGGTTTCCACCTCCTTGGGCTTGGGTGGATTTTTTACAGAAACAGGTAGATCGCTGAAGAGGCGCGATGGGTCAGCGATAAACTGTTGATTCTCCCTGATCCATCTCTTCCTCTTCTGTATTCTCCTCCTTGCGTCAGATAACAGCCGTATTTTGTCAACAATATGCTGCTTGATTGTCAGCAGCTTTGACTTGTTTAGTGTGTGATTCAAGATCCTTAGTTCTTGGGCGAACTTTCGAACTCTTTCTGTAAACGGTCTACCAGATGTTATGTAGTCAATCACACATTGAACACGGGACGCATTCTGCCTTGTCCATCAAATCTTCTTGTTCAGTTTATGCAAGCGTCTTTTGTTCTTTTGACCCATCGTCGGTTTCAGCCTTCGATTTGAATCAGCCAAAGCTCTCGCAGTACCATAAACTGAGCAATTGATGGTCCAGAGGTCGGACTCTTGCGAGATATTTCCACGAATGGAGGCATCCATTTCATCCAGATCTTGGGGCTTAGGAGCAACTTGCATGTTAAAGTTCCTTCTTGTAATGAAATTGCGATAATCTCTCAGAAGGTGCCTGCTTTCTGCTGTTGGTCTCAATGTCGCTTCCTCATCTTCGTCTGCAGCTTGATCAAGCAGCGGTTGGGGAAGCGCTCCGCGTACATATCCATTTTTCCGGAGGTTGACGGCTTGATTTCGCAAAGACTGATGCGAAACATGCTGAAGCTCTTGCTGTTTCTGGCACCACAGAGTGTGCATATGCACCATAAAGCCTCCGCGAACAGGGATGATGCTGGCATCGTAGCCGACCCATCTTCGGGTGCTCTGTGCGTTTGATTGTCTTGAAACTTGTAGAGCCCTGCGTGCAAGGATAAGGCTGATACTCTGAGAGGTCGCCCGGTATCCTAGAGTCACCGTTTGAGACACCTAACCCAGTTGCCATTCAGCTTTTGGCACGGTTGTTACGCCTTCGCTTAGGAGTTATTCCTTCGGGACCATCCCTGGACAATTGTCCGCGACTGCTCATTCATTACTGTAACCATATTCAGCAGAAACCCTTGGTACAGGGACCCTCTATCCGCAACCCGAGGACGCGTTCGGTGGCTTTGAATCAAAACCGAAGGGCCTATAACAAACCCACCGAACGCGTCCTCGGGTTGCGGAACGAGGGTCCCTGTACCAAGAGTTTCTGCTAAATATTGTTACAATAATTAATAAGCAGTCGTAGACAATTGTCCGGGGATGGTCCTGGAGGAATAAATCTAATCGGAGGCGTAACAATCGTGCTAAAAGCTGAATGGCACCTGGGCGAGGTGTTCTGAACGGTGAGTCTGTGATACCGGGCGACCTCTGAGAGTATGCATCCAAAAAGTTGTAGATGCGGTTCAAAACGATCGAACGCGCATTGAGTGGACGAATTAACTCAAGGATGACTTGCTAGACTGCTACCATGCCAGCATTATCGCTGCTCACAGAGTCTTTATGGCGAGTATGCATACTCGGTGGTGCCATAGACATCCAGAGCAAGTTTCGCATCAGTCTTTGCGAAATCAACGTGCCTACCTTTTGAAAAATGGATATGTACGCGGAGCGCTTTCCAACCGCTGATTGAACAAGCTGCAAACGAAGATGAGGAAGCGACATTAAGACCAACTGCACAAAGCAGACAATTTCTGAGAGATGATAGCGATTTCAGGACAAGGAAGAATATTTACATGCAGGTTCCACCTAAGCACCAAAATCTGGCTGAAATGGAAGCCTCCCTTCGTGAGGAGATCTCGGAGGAGTGCGACCTCTGGATCATCAATTGTTCAGTTTACGGTGCTGCCAGAGCATTGGCTGATTCAAATCGAAGGCTAAAACTGACGATGGATCAAAAGACCAAATGACGCTTGCATCAACTGAACAACAAGATTGGATGGGCAAGACAAAATGAGCTTCGTATTCAGTGTGTGGTTGACTATATAACAACTAGTAGACCGTTCACGGAAAGGGTTCGAAATTTCGCCCAAGAACTGAGGATGTTCAATCACACACTGAACAAGTCAAAGCAGCTGACAATCAAGCAGCATATTGCTGATAAAATACGGGTGTTATCTGATGGAAGTAGGAGAATACAGAAGAGGGAGGGATGGATCAGGGAGAATCAACAGTTTCTCGTTGACCCATCGCGCCTCTTCAGTGATCAGCGTGTATCTGTCAAAAATCCACCAAGCCCAACGAGGTAGAGACTTTTTGGAGAGAGGTATGCAAGATCCCGAAAACACTGGAGTTGAAAGAAGATAATGATAATATCATCCGCTTCAAGGAGCACGAAGAACTTTTCTGCTGCAGGACTAGATTGTAGCAAGCACTTCGGGTGGAAGAAGTTTACTTCTACATACCAACATTTGGCCCACATATTCACCTCATATTTAAAGTCGCAAGCGCCCATTCCGCAGTGGCTGGTGTTAGGACGCACTATACTCCTACCGCAAAAAGGCAACTTGTTCAACCTGGAGAATGACAGGCCAATAACTTGTTTGAACACGCTGTATAAGATCTTAACAGGTGTCCTAAACAATAGTATTGTTCAAGAATTGAGCCTATTTGGAGAGTACGAACAACGTGGCTCGAAAAAAGGTGTAGCAGGCTGTCGAGAGAACCTGCTGATTGACAGGTGTGTCTGTAAAGACGCTGCAACCCATCAGCGCGTCCTGTCAATGGCCTGGATTGACTACCGAAAAGCTTTAGCTTTCGATTCAACCTGCATAGAGAGATTGATGCCCCTTTGGCAAACTAGATTTACTATCTCGTCTGGAAATTATCGTGTGACAACGAACAACGTCACCTTACAGAGGGGCGTCTTTCAGGGCGATACCATAAGCCCTTTGCTGTTTTGTATCACAATTCTGCCTCTATCTCTCGCACTACGAAATAATTCTGGATACCTCTGTGGCGACACTAATTATAGCGAGCATAAGGTCACTCATCTATTTTATATGTATGACCTGAAGAACTATGCCTCTGGTAAAAGCAAACTTCACACTGATATAAAAATAGTCGAAAAGTACACAGGAGAGATTGAGATGGACATTGGATTGAGCAGTGTGCCAAAATTCATCTGAAGAAAGGAAAGATTACTGGCGTTGCCAAGGACCCTGAGCTTGTGGATATAAGTGTTATTAGACATCTTAACACTGGAGAGACCTATACATACCTGGGCGTGCCTCAAAGCCTCATTTAGGACGTAAAATCAGTCAAGGGGTCTCTCCGAAACAGATAGAAGCATCTTTTTACTCGTTTGGGGTGGTTCAATGGACGAAGAACAAGCTCACTTCCCTTGATATCACCACACGTAAGATCATGCATATGCATAAAAGCTTGCATATCAATTCGTCTGTTCCGCGATTATACATTTCACGCCGTCAAGGTGGATGCGGACTTCTGAATCTCCAGTGTCTTCATAAACGAACTGTTCTAAGTGCAGCTTAAATCGTTGCAAACGGGAGAGATCCTCTCTTAAAAATGGTCACTTTACAAAGCCGCGGGGCAAGCGGCCAAGATCCTTGGCCTGAGTTTTAACATCAGAAGTCGGGAAAGTACATTACTCCATCTAGGTGCTTCACTTCTTAAAGCCGAAGTAAAGAAAGCGGAGGTTGAAAAATTTCACCAACAGCTACTCGACAAGAAACTGCACGGAAACTTTCACAGACATGTAGAAAAACAGTCCTTTTCGAAGGAGCAAACTTTTGCTTTCCTCAGATCATTAGGGGTGAATTCAGGTACAGAGGGTTTTATTTTTGCATGCTACAACGGTCTGATATCCACCTTAGTATACTGTGACCGCATTTTATGTTACGAAGTTCCCAGCGATAGGTGTAGAGAGTGTCATGCACACGCAGAGTACCTAGAACACATACTATCTGGGTGTCCCACCGACGCGGAAACGACGTATATCTACAGACATAATGCGGCCCTACGAGTGCTTTATTACCATCTTTGTTGCTCTAACGGTGTTGAACGCGACCCTGCCCTTCCGAACGCTCCGAGGGAGATAGAGTCAATTGTCCAAACCGAGAAGTGCCAAATTTTCTGGAACTACGATTTTCGGACTGGTTCGTAACCTTAAAGCCATACCCGCGTACCAAAAATATGCCACGGCACTCGCGAGATGGATGCAGAAAGCTGTCATCCTTGGGTCGCTTCGTGTCTTCAAGATACACAAGGGTTTCGCCGGCCTCTTGTCGTCATTTCATCGTGCCACCCAGAAGTGTGAATTATTGCGGTTCTACTGGGAGCCGGTGTCTTTTTTAGATGGCAGTTGCTCCCAGTGGAACCCTGCGGTAGTTGTTTAACCCTTTTTTTGAATATATATTATATTTAACTTATTATAAAAACAACTGTTTTTAGGCATATCAAGTCTGATGCATCGAAAATAGTTGCTCCTGTATGTATTTTCAACTGTTTCCAAAATTTCAGAAAAATGCTCACATTTTTCAAATTATGAACCCGCTGAATGTATAACTATCTAATTTGTCACGAGACACCTGGCGCATGCCTTGAAAACTTAAGACTGAGTCAATTTTCAATTTTTCTACAGAGTTATGAGTGCCTACCTTAATCTTGAAGCGTAATTGTCAACAAAATTAAAAATTTGTAAACGACTGCCCTTTTGGAAGAATTTTCGTTAAGAAAATGGCCGTGATTTTTTGTTAATTATAGAAAGTTGATTTTCTCGATAAATTCAATTTTTCGTTGTTTTCACAATTTGATATGTTCGGATATGTTCGATGATTCAGCAAAACTTGTAATGAAAACTCGGAAATGAAATTGAATTGGAAATTTTGACCTAGCCATCTAGAGATTCAAAATAGTTCAAAATAGTGCAACAATGGATAGCACTTAATTTAAATTATTCATTGGCAACAATCTGACAGACATTTTATGAAAATTTACAATTCACGAGTCAATGAAACAATTATACAATCAAGGAAATTTATGAATTCTTTATCGTGAAAGAATATTAAAGAATAAAGCTTATTTGTCTTTTATCCAAAATACATATTCCCCATAAAATCGAGAAAAATGGCAATTTTGTTCAATTATTTATTTTTTTACAGTTTTTCGATAAATATTTAAAACTAGTAGTGTGTCCACTCGACGCATTAATTTAGATTCCTGGCCATTTCCCGGTTTTATGACGGTCAATTTCTCATTTTTCCCAGACAATGAGTCACGTAATTATTTACAAACTGATGAAGCGCAATTTTTAGCTGGAATTCGGAAACTTTCACGAAACTTTACGAGTATTTACGAATTTAAAAAAATACAATTTGACATACATATTATTGCACTTTATTGTAGGGAGAGACGATACGTTCAGGACAGCAGTACGTTTTGAACAAAGTCAATTTAATCATATTAATTAAATCATCAAATTTTTTTGACTGTTTTCATATGTTTCTTTAGAATATTAAGAAAAATGTTTGACCAATAAACAAAATGTCATACCTTATTTGATATGTTTACATTCATTTTGTCCATAACGTAATTGTGTCCCAATTTCTTAAGGAATTATTGGGAGGTGAACGAGGGGTACATAACTTCAAAATTCGGTGTACGCCGATTGCTTGATTGCACTGTGATATTGCAATGTGATTGCAGTGATTGCGAGGTGACAACAGGATTGCAATGAATTTTGTACACCGTTTGAAGGGGTTGTGTACCCCTCGGAGGTGAAGCTGTAGGGTAGCACAATTGAGCCATTCCATCTCAAATCATGTGAAGAATTTCAGCTATTGTTATTAATTTTTATTGAAATTCTAGTGTCCGTTCTCTTAGATGTTGGAAGAAACCCCCCAAAATAAGTTTAAAAAAATCTGCCCGCTATGCGGGTACATTGTCATCGTGCGCTGCGCGCGCGGCTCGCAAGTTTGAGTGCGCCTAGGGCGTGCGTCTATTGGATCTCGCGCTTCACGCTTGATAAAGTATTCAGCTCACGCTACGCGCTCGGTCTTTGTACTTCCTCCAGATTTGTGCACAGACCTTTTGAAATTAAGGGTCAATCATCGACAACTGTAATTTAGTGACTGTGAATTCTCTTGTGTGAAAACTCCTTCGGCTTTATCGAACACATTCTCATCCGGCAATCAGATGTTGCAAAATAATGTACACATTTTATTTTTCATGATTACTCTAACATTTGTTCCTTATTTCGCACTAATTTTTATTCTCAGCTACCCCGAAAAATGTATCGTTTCAATAGATTCATATTATTAGAATTCATTGTGCGCATTGATAAATTTATGTATCGAAATGGGAGGAGTCCCAGACGATTGGAGAAAAGCGATTATCGTACCAATATACAAAAGGAAGGGAGATAAAAGCAACTGCAATAAATGCAGAGGTATCAGCTTATTAAGGGGGGATCCTGCTTTAGGAGGCCTAAAAAAAGCGTTTTTGGGGGGATTTTTTCGGATAGAAAAAATAAGAAAGTCTAGCGAACTTTTTAGAATATTTTAATATATATTTGAACATTATAAAAAAAATTTACGAGAGAAAAATATCGGCGGGATTTAAAATAACGACGGGATTTAAAATAATGACGGGATTAAAAAAAATATCGGTGGGCAAGATTCTAGTTCTAGTTCTAGTTTTCTTGCAATCACGCCCGCCAGTTTAGAAAAATCGTAAAAACGGAAACTTGAGAAAACGCGCTTCAAAGTTTACGATAAGAAAAAATGTTAATTTTTGATTACTTACAGTAATAATACGCTAATTAGCTATTCGTGCTCCATAAAGTAAATGGCACTTCTACGAATTAAAAAATGGTTTCGAAGGACCGTTGAACCTTTTGAGGTACACAGTTCGGAGTTATTAGACCGAGAGGTGGAGCGCGCTTCATCTGCCCGAGCGCTCGTATACATGCTCGATACTCCACCACGTTTAGTGCTGTATCTTTAAAAATACTGCGAATCAGCCTCTATAACTTTAGATACATATTCTTAGATATATTGGGAATAGATATAAGCAATAAAAAAAAATCGATTTTTTTAAGCCTTCTAAAGCAGGATCCCCCCTTAAGTACCGTAAGTAAAATATACTCAAAAATACTTATCCGCAGGGTAATAAGAATAACAGAAGAAAAGATCTGGGAAGTCCAAAGTGGATTTATGCCAGGAAGATGATGTACGGATAAAATATTTAGCTTAGGACAGATCAAAGAAAAAAAAGTTTGAGAGTAGGAAAGAAAGTTTTTTGTGGATGGCTTCTACAAGCAATACAAACAATATACGCTGGTAGCAAAGCGAGTGTAAGGGTTAATGGGAAACTAAGTAACTGGTTCGATATTATGAAGTGTTTTAGACAAGGATGCGTTATGTCCTCATGACTATTTATTATATTAATGGACAAGTGTCTAAGAATGGCCATCTTCGACGAAGAAGGTGGATCTCGCGCTTCGCGCTCGATTATGTATTCACCTCGCGCTACGCGCTCGGGCGTATTTGCATCGCGCTTTACGCAAGGCTCCTCTAGATTTTTGAACTTCGTGTTCGACTTCGATGAAAAGAAAAAGTTTGTTTGCAAATATTATAAAATTATCAAAACCTCTACATATTAAGTGATTGTTAAATTTATTTTTATTTTAGACTGAAAAGGAACTTTATTTACTCAAGGTTCTATCGACCTTAAGGAACACATTCTCATCCAGACACTCGCGCTTCGCGCTCGATATTTGATTTGAAAATCATTTGAACCGTATAATAGAAACAAAAAAGTTTGTGCGCACTTACGGCGTGCGATTTGGTAAATACACTGAGCGCGCACTTTGTGCTTCGTATTATATGTTCTTCATATACAAATTACTAAATTTGTATTTGATTTCAAATGAAAAGTAATGATATAATTCAGGCGACAAATTTTATTAGTTAACATTTTATTTTAGCTTGTGCCGTTTATCAAAAAAGTTAATTTTTTCATTTTGAATATATTCTTACCACAAAAATTGATTACGGGTGTGTAAGTCTTTTTTGAATGCACAATTTTTGTTTATTTATATGTTTTCGTACCTTGCATTGTTTTTTCAAAAATTTGATTTTTTTTACTGTCAATGTTATTTTCACGAATAAAACAAAAACCACGCATCCTATCGAAACATGAGTCACAATAAATTTGTACCTCTTCCTTGGAAGAACAAATTTTGTTTCGGTCATTTTTTCGTAGCTGGTAATATTCGTCTGAAAATTTGATTTTTCTGTTTTCAATGCTGTTTTTTACGAATAAAACAAAAACTGCGCGTCATATCAAAAAGTGAATGATAAGAAATTTGTAGATCTTTTTTAGGTGCACAATTTTGGTAAGATAATATTTTCTGGTATCTTGCATAGTTTTACAGCAAAATGGCTTTTTTGATTTTTCATTAATTTTTTGTGCGATCAAAATTTGAATTTTTCATTTTTCAAAAAATTCACAAAGTTGTTATGAAAATATTATAGGGTGTTCAGAAATCAACGTTTTTCTCCTCTTGACTTTTTTTCATATCGTGCGTTTTTCGGCTTAAAATGTTCATTTTCGTTTGTTTTTTGGAATTTTGAAAATGCTATAACTCCAGCAATTTTTTTTTATCACGAAAAGTCATGATAATATTTTGTTCATCATTTTGCGTACTACTAATAACCGTACATAGAATTTTCAAATCTTCCAAAAAATCGGTCTCAAAAATTTTCAAAATGTGCTCACTTTTTGGGTTTTCATCCAAAATAGCTGGTTAACGAACTCGTTCTCTATTTTTCGGCCATAAAAAAGTGTGCCAAAGCTCAATCAAATCTGATCATTTTTTCGAAAGTTATCGTGGCTACAGACAGACAGACAGACAGACAGACTACAGACTACAGACAGACAGACACCTTCTTAAAAATCGTTTTTTCTAGCTCAGGGGTCTCAAAACGTGGAGATTTGATGAAAACCGACTATGTCAAATTTTACATAAAACCAATACCTTCTCATTAGAATGAGAATGTAAAAAAAATGGTCTGAAATATTTTCCAAATGCTCTCACTTTTTGAATTTTTATCCAAAATGGCTAGCTAACTAACTTGACCTTTAGTTTAGGAGACTAAAAGAGTATACCAAAGGCCAATCCAATCGGTCAATTCTTTCGACAGTTATCGTTCTAACAAACTAAAAACCTACAGACTAACAGACAGACACATTCGTAAAAACCTGTTTTTTGAGTTCAGGGGGTCTCAAAACGTGGACATTTGACAAAAACAGGGGGGTCAAATTTTACACAAATCTAATACCTTCTCTGGATGAGAATGTAAAAACTAAAATGGCAATACATAATTCTATATTTGTACCGAATGTGCCATACGGTATCGAGAAATGGACCTGTTAAGAAAAGGATAAGACTAAAATTAACGGGATTGGCATGAAACCTCGGCGCACAATATGCGGGAAAACACTGATGGACAAAGTGAGAAACGAGATAATGCTCAAAGAATGTGGGACAGAAGAGACACTAGTTGACATATGGGAAAGAAATCAGTTAAGATGTTTCGGACATGTTGAAAGAATGAAAAATGAACGACTGACGCAACAAGTGTATAAAGGTAAAGTAAATGGCAGAATGCCCAGAGGTAGACCGCCGAAAGAATGGTTGGAATCTGTGAATGAGACACACTGAAAGAAATAGTTTGAGGCTAGTAGCAATCCGAGTTTGCTTGAGACTTTATAACTGAATGAGAAAGAAAGTTGTGCTGTCTCAGCCATACGAATTGGAGCATTATCACCTACGTATAAGAAAATCATCAAGGCTAATATGGCAAGGAAAGTTTGTTTGACTGAAACGATAGTTGAGAAAAGTGTCGAATAACCAATATGATTAAAATATCCAAATATTATAATGTAGGTACAAGCATTATATGCCTCGGTCTCATAGCCGTATTGAACACATAATTTTATCAACTATCTATTTGAAACAACACTGCGTTAAAGTATTGCATTGGGCATCCGGCTGGTTGCTTGATTCAGCCATACCAATCAATGTATTGTGGTGTGCGCGATTGATCAACCGGTGAGGTGCGCGTCGACTCGGCATCAGTCGCTGTCTTCAGGTTTCGGATTTTTGTTAGTTTTCTGTGTTTAAACATTAATTATGGATGACTTCGTAGAAAACAAACTGCTGGAATGGAATCTGGCCAAATTTATACCACAGTTTGATGTTAAGTGTTAATTATTATGTGTCAAAAATATCTTTTATTGAATGCAATTCTCAAACATAACCTCACGTTTATAGTAAGTTTGAAGCATGAAAACGCGTAAACAAACTGTGTAGATTATTATTTTCGTAATATTTTATAGAGAATGAGGTGAGTGAGGAGGCTTTTGAATGCCTTACTCCGAAATTTGTATAAGAGTTGTTCATGAATAAGGATGGACCCTATAGCTATTTTCACAAAGAAGTGGCATTTATTTGCCTTTATTTTTGTATCTTGAGAATCATATATGAATTTTGTGTATGCAATACAATTGGAAACTATTTTTCACAGATATACAAATATTATAATTAATAATTTGGAATAAATTCAATTTTTTACTCCACAAGTGTATTTCTTTCAATCAATATATTATATTATTATTTACAAATTAATATTATATCTATGAATAATACTTTTCAACAAATCATAGTTTTATATTATTAATAATAACAAAAGTACCAAAAAATCGAATTTTTAAATCAATTTTAACTGCACTGCAGTATGGAGGATGCAACATCATTAGCATTGTACATCAGACATGCCTAACATTAGACTATCCGAACGGTATGCTTAGATCTCCTCAACGGGAGGAGCAGATGAGACAAGCCTACGTATGATTGATTTACCACAACCAAATTCAGCCTGACACAACCGTAAATTCGTTCTACTACAGTCATCTTATGTTTGGAAATATCTATTAAAACATATAACTCAAGCAGTAATATTGCTTCAGCAATTATGGTATGGGTAAAATACGCAAACCGTATCGCTGTAGCTGAACGAGCAATACATTATGGTTGGAATAACCAGAATTATGCGTGTATCATCGAATCATTTCTTTCAGTGCATTAATCCGAAGAGACATAAGAAGCCATAGAAACACGAGAGCTTGCATGAAAAAATGCGTGGACGTGAAGGAAGCTAGAAAAGTATGCCAGGACAGAAAAGTGTGGCGAAAAATAGTTTGTAAACAGAGTGACAATAGAGTGAATGACGCCTGAAACAAAGACCTTGGATACTAATGGGCCCGAATGAGGAACCTCACATGACGACCTTGTGAAGCTCTTCACTTGGGGTGATCGCTAGAGAGATTGATCAACAACCTGGGTCGGAACAGTGTTGCGGAACGAACGTGTTATTTAAATAAATAACACGAGAATTCTAGATCAATCTAAAAAAATCTATAGCTCCTTACGCACATTACTCCTTTCCTCACCGAGCGAGTCACGCCTACTCCGAAAGGGAAATGGCTTAATAGTATAATAATAATAATAATAATATGCATTGATATTGAAACATACATATTTTAATTGTCTTGTCTTTATAATCAAAAAGACGGCATCCTATAAAAAAATTATGTTAATTAACATTTTATCGCACTTTGTGTCGCTTTTCCAAAAACTAAATTTGTTTATTTTCAATGTTATTTTTTACGATTCGAAGAAAAAATACGCATCCCATCGAAACAAATATTAACAAATTTGTAGATCTTTTTTGAGTGAACAACATTAGTTTTTTAATTTTCCGTACCTTGTGCTGTTTTTCCAAAAAAATTTTATTGTTAATGTTATTTTTTACGAATAAAACAAAAACTACGCATCTCATCAAAAAATTATTCATAACAAATTTGTAGCTCTTTTTTGGTTGAGCAACTTTTGTCTATTCATTTTTTTATAGTTTGTGTTGTTTGACCATGAATACATTTTTTTTTATTTTTATTTTTTACGATTAAAAAAAAACTACGCGTTCCATTAAAAAATGATTTAAAAAATGTATAGATCTTTTTTGGGTGCCAACGGCGATACCACGCTGGAAACACCAGTTCTCGTAAGATCACTGAAGTTAAGCATTGTTGGGCGCGGTTAGTACTTGGATGGGTAACCGTTCAGGAATACCTGCGTGCTGTTGGCCCGTCGTGGGTGTGGTGGGCCCACATTGGTAGTAAATATCCACCTAGAAACAATACCCGAATCGGGTAGTGAGGCAATGAACTTTCGAGTTCGAACTGCTAATCAATGTATGTATGTATGTATAGATCTTTTTTGGGTATACAACATTTGTTTATTATTTTTTTGAGACCTTGCAGACTACAGACTACAGACAGACAGATACCTTCGTAAAAATCGGTTTTTTTCACTCAGGGGTCTTAAAACGTGGAGATTTGATGAAAACCGACTAAGTCAAATTTTACATAAAACCATAACCTTCTCATTAGGATGAGAATGTAAAAATTCAGAAAACTTAGGAGATACTCAAAATTGAAAATTTTGGTCCTTTTGTTTGAACTTTCATAACTTTGGTGATTTTAATGACATTAAGCCATATCAACAAGCCATACCACGCTGAAAAAACCAGTTCTCGTCAGATCACTGAAGTTAAGCAGCGCTGGGCGCGGTTAGCACTTGGATGGGTGACCATTCGAGAAAACTGAGTGCTGTTGGCACATCGTGGGTGTGGTGAGCCCACACTTGTAGTTATTTACTACAAGTTATCAACCTAGAAACACTACCCGAATCGGGTAGTGTCACGCCTACCCCGAAAGGGAAATGGCTTAATGGTATATAAGGTGTTTTTTTTAATTATTCGTAATAAGACGCAGTTTTAAAGAAATATTTACTGAAAAAAATTCAAAAACTTCTTGGATTTTTTTAAAACAAATTTTTAAACTGAATTTCTGAAAAAAAATCCACTTTTTATTTTATTTTTTCTATAGATAGCTTACGATGTGCTCTAAAAGCTCTGTAAATATCAAAATGGGATCTCTCTTGGTTTTCGAGAAATAATTAAGAACGTTACGCCATGAGATGGTGTGCCCAGCGCCCGAGAGTCTGAACTATGAAATTCGTGCATACAATTATGATATTCATCTATTGTTTGACTATTGTTTACATGGCCTTCAACATCGTGTGCATCGTTTCGGCGCATGTTATTAATTATTTCTCGAAAACTAAGATACATTCCATTTTGATATTCACAGGGCTTGCAGAGGACATTCTTAGCTATCTATAAAAAATTAAAGTAAATAAAAAGTGGACTTTTTTCAGAAATTCAGTTTAAGTTTTTGAAAAATCCGAAAAGTTTATAAATTTCTTTTCTAACAAATATTTCTTCAAAAGTGCACCTAATTAGAAATAATTGAAAAAATACATCCCAATATGAGTAAAATCACCAAAGCTATGGAAAATCGAAGAAAAAAGGACCAACATTTTCAATTTTGAATATCACCTGGGTGTGGTGAGCCCGACTTGTAGTTATTTACTACAAGAAACTATCCACCTAGAAATACTACCCAAATCGGGTAGAGAACAGATACTAGAATTTTCATAAAGTTACTAACAATAGCCGAAATTCTTCAAATGATTTGACATGGAATTGCTCAACTGAGAAATAGAACACGATACGGCAGATAACTCGGTTGAAAGAATTAGGGTCTCTGAGATTGCGGATATAATTAAAAATTAAAAGGATTTTGAGGCTCGAAATTTATAAAAATTCAAGGAATTCATGGAATTCAAGAAATTCACGGAATACCAGGATTTCACCAAATTCACGGAATTTACGGAATTCATGGAATGCAGAAAATTCATTGAATTAACAGAATTCATGGAATTCACGGAATTCACGGAATTCATGGAATTCAAGGAATGCATGGGATTCAAGGAATTCATGGGATTCAAGGAATTTATGGGATTCAAGGAATTCATCGAATTCACGGCATTCACAGAACTCACGGAATTCAAGGATTTCACGGAATTCACGGAATTCATGAAATTCATAGTATTCAAGGATTTCATGGAATTAAAGGAAATCACGAAATTAGCGGAATTCATAGAATTCAAGGAATTCATAGAATTCACGGAATTCATCGAATTCACGGAATGAATGGAATTCACGGAATTTAAGGAATTTACGGAATTCGCGACAGCTAAAGAATTCACGAAATTCAAGGAATTCATAGAATTTACGAAATTCAAGGATTTCAAAGAATCGAAGGAAATCAGGGAATTCATGGAATTCACGGAATTCAAGGAATTAACAGAATTCTAAAAATTCATGGAATTCACGGAATTTACGGAAATTATGGAATTCATGAAATTCATAGTATTCAAGAAATTCAAAGATTTCACGGAATTAAAGGAAATCACGGAATTGGCAGAATTCATAGAATTCACGGAATTAATGGAATTCACGGGATTCATGGAATTCTGTGAATCCCATAAATTCCGTGAACACCATGAATCCCGTGAATTCCAATAATTTCGTGAATTTAATGAATTCAGTGAATGTCATGAATTCCATTAATTCCATGAATTTAGTGAATTCAATGAATTCAGTGAATTTAAAAAATTCCGTGAATTCCATGATGTCAGTGAATTCCATGAATTCAGTAAATTTCATGAATTCCATGAATTCCGTGAATTGCATGAATTCCGTGCTTTCTGCGAATTTCATGAATTCCATGAATTCCGTGATTTCTGCGAATTCCATGAATTCCGTGAATTCCGTGAATTTGGCGAATTCCATGAATTCCACAAGTTTCGTGAATTCCATAAGTTAATTCCGCGAATTCTATGAATTCCGTGAATTCCATAAATTTCGTGAATTCCTTGAGTTTCATGAATTCCATAAATCCCGTGAATTCCATGAATTCCGCGAATTCCATAAATTTCGTGAATTCCGTGAATTCCATGAATTCTGTGAGTTCCATAAATTTAGTGAATTCCGCGAATTCCATGAATTCCATAAATTTGGTGAATTCCTCGAATTCCATTAATTCCGCGAATTCCATGAATTCCATAAATTTCGTGAATTCCTTAAGTTTCATGAATTCCGTGAATTCCATGAATCCCATGAATTCCATAAATTCCATGAATTCCATAACTCCCGTGAATTCCATGAATTCCATCAATTTCGTGAATTCCATGAATTCCGTGAATTCCATAAATTTCGTGAATTCCATGAATTTCATGAATTTGGTGAATTCCATGAATTCTGTGAGTTCCATAAATTTAGTGAATTCCATGAATTTCATGAATTTGGTGAATTCCATGAATTCTGTGAGTTCCATAAATTTAGTGAATTCCGCGAATTCCATTAATTACGCGAATTCCATGAATTCCATAAATTTCGTGAATTTCTTGTGCACAATGTTCGATTTATAAACGCTACAATACATGTATTGGAATGCTCGACGGTGCTTCACGATTTACAGCACTTACAATACATGTATTGCAATTTCGTCATTCCAATACCGTGTTTGCAATTTTACCTTACGCTTGTATTGTAGAAGCGTTGGAGAATTCCAAACATTTTTAACAGTGTAATTCTGTACTTTCACCCACAGTGCGGTACGGTAGCGAGACCTGAACCTACCAAGAAAATGATAAGAGTAAAATGAACGCGGATGGCATGCAATTCCAGTGGAATATATGCGGTAAAATTGATGAAGGCAGTAACGAGAGAATTTTCAAGACATGTGGTGTCGAGGAAATACTGTTTGGCAAGAGTAAAAGAAATTTATTGAGATTGTTTGGTCATGTGGAGAGAATGAAAGGAGAACGATTGGCGAAAAAATTATATTCAGGTAAAGCGAATGATAGCATGCTCAGAAGTAGATCAATGAGAGAACGGTGGAAATGTGTGAATGAGACTCTAAAGCGACAATATATAAAAAGCCATAGAAACACAAGAGCTGGCATAAGAAGATGTATATACGTATGGGAAGCTGAAGTTGTATGCCAGGACAGCAAAGTGTCGAAAAAAAAGTATATGTGACGTGCGCCGAAGAAAGGGGCCTTATTCTGAAAAGTGAGATTTTGGAGGGCGAGTGATCGAAGTCGACCCGATAGACGGGACTTTTAGGAGAGAGGGAAGACTCACGAAATCTTCCCTCTCCACTTACCACTCCATTCTCCGCATATATAGCGGTGCCGCTCACGGACGGGGTATATATGAGACGCGGAGATGTAGTGGTAAGTAGTGGGAGGTGTTTCACGGGATCTCGAGCTCTCGAGCGAAAGCCCGATTTCTCGGGTACTTATCAACTCAATTATTAGCAATATTAACGCTCGGAAATTTTTGTCTATGTTTTCACTAAAAAGAGCAACTCAGAAACTATTGAAAGGTGTAAAAACCTCGATTTCGATTTTTTTAGAGTAAGCCCCCTTTCTTTGGCGCACTTCACATATAAGAAATATGTGATGAGGAGTGTCAACGGAGTGAGAGACGCCTGATCGAAAGACCTAGATACTAACAGGCCTACCCAGGCTCTTCGCCTGGGGTAGCTGCTGGAGACATTGATCAGTGTCTTATGTCGGAGTAGTGGTGCGGAACGAAAGTGTTATTTAAATAAGCAACACGGTAACTCTAGATAGATCTAAAAAATTACACCTCCTCCAGGTACCCGACCGAAACTTTCGTTCCATCTCGTTACTGCCAGCTAAAGAAAATAATTTTGATCCAATCATTAATTTAATTTCAAATATTATCTAATTTGTGGAAAATTTAGAGATAACAGATCAAAGTTTAATAAAAATAATTTTTTTCTCTCAGTAAAGAAATGGAACGAAAGTTTCGTTTGGGTCCCAGACCTCCTGGTACACTTCCCTTTCTCACTGTTTTCATATGAATTGCTGTATACCCGGCAGTATAACGAGGCTTGAATCGAGTGAGTTTAGCTCGACCGGCTTAATAGTATAATGATAATAATATACTTTATTGTAAGGGGCTATCCATAAATTACGTGACACTTTTTTTGGGAGGGGGTCTATCCTTGTGCTACATCATTGCAAAAAACTACAGGAAAAAGTAGGAAAAAGCGTTACAAGGGAGAGGGAGGTCAAAATTGTCGGAAAATTGCGTTACATGCCAACAAACCCGTGGTTTAAGAACAGTGTCGGGGGTAGCCTGCAAGTAGCCTTGATCCTCAAGCGGGGGGATCTAAACGTAAACAGAGCCGTGTGAACCATTTTCTGATATTACGCAATTTCCGCACGTGAGTACATGCGCACTGCGCATTTCCGGTACGCTGCTGGTGCTTTTCATGCATGAGTGACAAACATCTCTCGCCCCGCGAGCTGATAAACTGCGTGGGCCAGCAGTTCTAGGAATTACTAAACCGCGGGATCATCAACCGAGGGTTTGTGGTAGTTAAAATTTTGTTATAAGAACAACCGCGGGATTTCACCGACAGCGAGTACCATTCTACAAAATTGCACCCACTGCCGGCGAAATCGCGGTAACGTTTTAGCTCTTACCACGTCTCCCGACCATGAGACAGGTGGTTACAGTCTGCGATAGACTCAATACGACGATTCGGCAAAAGATTCGTGCACCCTGAGGACACGCAGTAATGCTTTTGCGGCTATTAACAAGTTTAATCAACCATTTTCCTTGACTATGATGTTCTTGTCGATTGGTGCCGTAATTCGACCACGAACATGTTTCGTTTCTCAAAGTCAAGGAGAACTAGGTCAGGCCTAGAGTGCGCGACAGAAATAATGGTCGAGAATATGAAGTTCCAGTATATGCGGGACTTCTCATTTTTGGCAATTGACTCCATTTCTCTAGGAGCGTTTGGCGGAGCGGTATCAGGGCTAATGCCTTAAGAGTGACAGAGATGTTAGTAAATAACTCTCAGTGCTTAGGATGTACGTCGTTCCTGCTTGAGTTGGACAACTAGATAGTATGTGTCGTAGGTGCTCGGGTATGCATGACACGCTCTGCAGCTATCATCGGGAATGTCTTTGCTCAAAATGTGGCGATGGTATGCTTAAGTGGAAATGACACCGCCTTGACACGCTAAAATGAAACCCTCAGTGTACGACTTCTATCCGGATGATTCGAGAAGAGCAAACGTTAGCTCATATGACATCGACTGATCCTTCACATTTCTGTGGAAGTTGCCGTACAATCCTCTTGCCGACGAGCTGCGCATGGAAGTTTTTCTCCTGTGCTTTCTTGAACCGCGCCTTCAGGGAGTTATACTCAAGATGGATAATATTTTATGCATGTTGCTCACCCCTGATATTGAAGTCAAGGCCAACTGTTTTAACAGCCTCCTCCGCTGCTCTGTATAGAAACGCTCCTTTGCCCACTTCTTCGTGTTTCCTGACCATTTTAAGAAGAAGATCTTGTCCATTTGCGACCATATTTGCTGTACCGAGAATAATCCTGTTGTAAAGATAATCGAAATTCAGTATTTTGCGACCACCTTGACGGCGTGAGGTGTAACATCGCGGAACAGGCGACTTAGGGTGCATGCTTTTGTTCATGTGGATAACCTTTCGTGACCCGATATCGAGTGATCTAAGCTCGTTCTACGTTCATAAAACCATTCGAAATGAATAGAGTACTACCGGGACGGCAAGCATGTTCGTTGCAGATACTTTATTCCTCGCTGACAGTTCGGAGGACCAAATATGTCGGACAAGACGTTTATATCTGCATCGGATTTAGTTTAGGTCTCTCCAGCGCCAAGGTGTCGTATAGCGATTCTGTCGATGAGCTCAGGGACTTCAGGGATGCCATTTAGTTTTCTTCGCTTCAAATTAACCTTGACGCATATCTCTAACCCAAACTCCATTTCAATCTCCCGAGTGTACTCCTCGACAATCCCTAGAGTCAGATCTAGTTGCTCTTTATTTCTAGCATAGATATTAAGATCACTCATGTTAAATACATGAATGACCTTATGCTTTCATATCCGGGTTTGCCACAAAAGTACCCTTGGGAATAGCGAAGTGCGAGAGATAATGGTAATAATGTAAGGCAAAAGAGAATAGGGCTCATGGTGTCGCCCTGAAAGACGTCTCTCTGGAAGTTGACGTTATTAGTTGTCACATGTTTTCCAGATAAGATAGTAATTCTGCGTTTCCAAAGCGGCATCAATCTCTCTATGCATCTCACTGTGTGTGGATGGAACTTTAAGCTTTGAATCAAAAGCTTTCCGGTAGTCAATCCAGGCAATTGACAGGACGCGCGGATGGGCTGCTGCATCTTTACAGACGCACTTGTCAACTAGCAGGTTCTCTCGGCAGCCTGCTACACCTTTTTTCGAGCCACGTTGCTCGTGCATCTTTCTCCACACAGGCTCAATTCTGCAAACAATCCTGTTGTTTAGGACAGCTGCGAAGATTTTATACAGTGTGTTCAACCAAGTTATTGGCCTGTTATTCTCTGGGTTGGACAAGTTGCCTCTTTTCGGTAGGAGTATAGTGCATCCTAATACCAGCCACTGCGAAATGGGCGTTTCCGATTTTAAATAAGAAGCGAATATGCGGGCCAGATGTTGGTGTGTAGAAGTAAACTTCTTCCACCAGAAGTTCTTGATACCATCTGGTCTTGCAGCGGAAAACTTCTTCGTGCCCCTGAGTGCTTTCATAACATCTTTGGCAGTGATTGATGGACTCAGGTGTTATAAGGTTATCGCAAAACTTCTTGAAGCGGATGATATTGTCAGTATCTTCTTTCAACTCCAGTGTTTTCTGGATCTCGTATACCCTCTTCTGTATTCTCCTCCATGCGTCAGATAACACCTGTATTTTGTCAGCAATATGCTTCTTCATTGTCAGCAGCTTTAACTTGTTCAGTGTGTGATTGAAGATCCTCAGTTCTTGGCCGAACTTTCGAACCCTTTCCGTGAACGGTCTACCAGATGTTATGCAGTCAATCGCACACTGAGTACGGGACGCATTCTGTCTTACCCATCCAATCTTCTTGTTCAGTTGATGCAAGCGTAATTTGGTCTTTTGATCCATCGTCAGTTTTAGCCTTCGATTTGAATCAGCCAATGCTCTGGCAGCACCGTAAACTGAACAATTGATGATCCAGAGGTCGCACTCCTCCGAGATCTCCTCACGAAGGGAGGCTTCCATTTCAGCCAGATCTTGGGGCTTAGGAGGAACCTGCATGTAAATATTCTTCCTTGTCCTGAAATCGCTATCATCTCTCAGAAATTGTCTGCTTTGTGCAGTTGGTCTTAATGTCGCTTCCTCATCTTCGTCTGCATCTTGTTCAAGCAGTGGTAGGGAAAGCGCTCCGCGTACATATCCATTTCTCAAGAGGTAGGTATGTTGATTTCGCAATGATTGAATTGAAACCTGCTGAAGCTCTGGGTGTTTCTGGCACCACAGAGTGTGCATACGCGCCATAAAGCCTCTGTAAACAGGGATAATGCTACCATGGTAGCAGTCCAGCAAGTCATCCTTGAGTTGACTCGTCCACTTAATGTAGGCGTTTCGCCGGTTTGTTCTCGTGTTTCCATCTAAATTATTTTCAGCACCGCGAACTTTAGGGTGATCGGCATTGCTTGCCGACCCATTGTCGGAGATCCGTTTTGAACTGCATCTACACACACACACACACACACATATATATATATATTTAAAAGTTTGTCATAAGGACAACCGCAGGATTTCGCCGGGAGCGGGTGCTAATCTGAAAAATTGCACCCGCTCCCAGCGAAATCGCGGTAAAATTTCAGCTGTAACCACGTCTTACGACTGTGAGATAGGTGGTTACAGTCTGCGAAGAACTCAATAGGATGACCCGGCAAAAGTCTCGTGCACCCTAAGCACACGGAGCGACCCAAGGACTACCGCCTTCTGAATTTTCCCCGCAAGTGTCTCAGCATTTTGTTGACACGCAGGGATGCTTCTCAGGCTATTAACCAGTGAAACCTTGGCACCTCCAAGAGCGCCGATGATCAAGACGATTAGCTTAACAGAATATTCCGGGTATAACCGTCGCAACTCCCTTATAAGGTCTTTATACCTCTCTTTCTTTTATTTCTCCTTGGCTGTGACGTTTTTGTCATCTGGTGCCGAAAATTCGATAACGAACATGGTTCGTTTCTCGAAGTCAAGGAGAACTATGTCAGGCCTCGAGTGCTCAACAGAAACAATTGTCGAGAATATGAAGTTCCAGTATATGCGGCACTTCTCATTTTCGACAATTGACTCTATTTCTCTAGGAGCGTTTAGCGGAGAGGTATTTGGGCTAATGCCATAAGAGTGACAGAGATGGTAATAAAGCACTCTTAGTGCCGCATTGTGCCTTTGGATGTAGGTCGTTCCCGCATGAGTTGGACAACTAGATAGTATGTGTCCTAGATGCTCGGGGTGTGCATGACACGCTCTGCAGCTATCATCGGGAATGTCTTGGCTCAAAATGTGGCGACGGTACGCTAGAGTGGAAATGACACCGTCTTGGCATGCCAAAACGAAGCCCTCCGTGCCCAACTTCAATCCGGGTGACCTAAGGAAAGCAAACGTTAGCTCATACGATATCGACTGATCTTCCACATTTCTGTGTGGAAGATGCCGTGCATACTCTTGTCGAGAAGCTGTTCGTGGAAGTTTTTCTCCTGTGCTTTCTTAATCCGGGTCTTCAGGAGTGAGTATTCAAGATGGATAAGATTTGATGCATTTTGCTCACCCCTAATATTGAAATCAAGGCCGAGTGTTTCAGCAGCCTCCTCCACTGCTTTGTACAGAAACGCCCCTTTGCCCACCTCTTCGTGTTTCCTGACCATTTTAGGATGATGGTCTTGTCCATTTGCAACTATATGTGCTGTACCCAGAATAATTCTGTTGTGAAGACATTCAAGATTCAGTATTCCGCGACCACCTAGGCGGCGTGAGATGTAAAGTCGCGGAACAGAAGACTTAAGGTGCATGCTCTTGTTCATGTGCAAAACCTTTCGCGTCCCGATATCAAGGGATCTGAGCTCGTCAGATACTTTGTTTCTCGCCGACAGTTCGGAAGACAAAATCTGCCGGATCAGACGTTTGTATCTGCATCGGAGAGTATCCTTTATAGATGTCACGTCCTGAATGCGGCTCTGTGGCCCGCCCAGGTATGTATAGGTCTCGCCAGCGCAAAGGTGTCGTATAGCGCTTCTGTCAACAAGCTCGGGATCTTCGGGGATGCGATTAAGTTTTCCTGTCTTCAAATTAACCTTGGCGCATTTCTCTAACCCGAATTCCATTCCAATCTCTTGAGTGTACTCTTTGACAATTTTCAGAGCTAGATGTAGTTTCTCTTGATTCCTAGCATAGATCTTAAGATCCTCCATGTAAAATACATGAGTGACCTTATGCTTTCGGTTTCCAGGTTTGCCGCAGAGATACCCTTCGGAATGGCGAATTGCGAGAGATAGTGGCAATAATGTGAGGCAAAAGAGGAGAAGGCTCATGGTGTCGCCCTGAAACACACCTCTCTGAAAGGTGATACTGTTAGTGATAACACGATGTTTTCCAGATGAGATAGTAAATCTGGTTTTCCAAAGCGGTATTAATCTCTCTACGCACCTCACGATGTGTGGATGAACCTTTAGGCTTTCCAACAGACAGATGATAAGTCTGTAGGAGGTTGAATCGAAAGCTTTCCGGTAATCAATCCAGGCCATCGATAGAAGTCGCTGATAGGATGCTGCGTCTTTACAGACACATCTATCGATGGGCAAGTTCTCCCGACATCCTGCTACGCCTTTCTTTGAGCCACTTTGTTCATACATCTCTCGCCACACAGGTCCAATTGTCCGAAGAATCCTATCATTTAGGATAGCTATGAAGATCTTATACAGCGTGTTCAGACAAGTTATTGGCCTGTAATTCTTAGGATCAGCTAAGTTGCCCGTCTTTGGCAGGAGCGCTGTGCGCCCTTCCACCAACCACCCCGGAATAGGCTCTTCCGATTTTAGATATGAGGTGAAAATTCGGGCCAGATGCTGGTGGTGTGAACGAAACTTCTTCCACCAGAAGGTCTTGATACCATCTGGTCCCGGAGTGGAGTAGTTCTTCATGCCTCTTAATACGTTTTTCACCTCCTCGGTAGTGATAGGTGGGCATTCCTCCTCAGCTGTTAGAAGGGCATTGCACAGCTCCTTGAAGCTATTTATGTTCTTTGAGCCTTCTTCAAGTGGATGTTGAACCTCGTAGACTTCTCTCCAAAATGCTTCGACCTCCTCTGGTTTGGGCGGATGGTCGACAATATGCTGCCTGATGGTCAGTAGCTTTGACTTGTTGATTGTGTGATAACGGATCCGCAGTTCGCGCGCGAACGGTCGAACCTTGGCAGTGAAAGTCCTGCCAGATGTTATGTAGTCAATCACATACTGAATGCGGGACGCGTACTGTCTTGCCCAGCCTATCTTTGTGCTAAGTTGATGCATTCGTCTTTTGGTCTTATGATCAACCGTTGGTTTTGTTTTACGGTTTGCATCTGCCAAAGTTCTCGCTGCATTGTACACACTACAATTGATAGTCCAGAGGTCGGATTCTTCGGAAAAATCTCCACGAAGCTCATCATCCAGTTCAGTCAGATCTTTGGGCTTGGGAGAAACCTGAATGTTGATGTTTCTCCGGGTCTTGAAGCATCGTTCTTCCTCTATTGGATGCCTGTTCGAAGTTGGTCTCAGTGTCGCCTCTCTTTTTCTGTTGCCGGCTTGTTCTGGCTGCGGTTGTGTAGGCGCTCCGCTTATATAACCCCTTTTCCGGAGGTCCTCGGCACGGTTTCGCAGACGCTTTTGCGAAAAAGCCTAGAACTCTGCGTGTTTCTCGCACCACAGAGCATGCAGTCGCGCCATGTAACCTTTTCGTTCAGGGGCCATACTGGTATCATAACACTTCAGCAGGTCGTCCCTGAGTCGATCCGTCCACCTAAAAGTAATGTAATTCTGCCGGTCAATCGCATTGACTCCGTCTTGATTGGCTCCCCCAACTCTAGGGTAGTCGGCATTGTTGTCTGACCCATTGTCGGGAGCCCTGTGCGTTCGATTTTTTTTTGAACCGCACTTCCTACAACTATGTTTGGTGTTGTCATTGTTGTTCCCACGAGCAGCTAGGGAAAAGGGTTAGTCCATCCTTGCAGAGCCCCGCGTGCAAGGATAAGGCTGATACTCTGAGAGGTCGCCCGGTATCCCAGGATCACCGTCTGAGACACCTCACCCTGGTTCCATTCAGCTTTTGGCACGGTTGTTACGCCTTCGCTTAGGAGTTATTCCTTCGGGACCATCCCTGGACAATTTTCCGCGACTGCTTATTAATTATTGTAACCATATTCAGCAGAAACCCTTGGTACAGGGACCCTCTATCCGCAACCCGAGGACGCGTTCGGTGGCTTTGTCATAGGCCCTTCCGTTCGATTCTCAAGGAATCCAAATCGAATACCGAATGAATGATTGACCGAAATGAATGAATATATATATATATATATATATATATATATATCCATTATAAAACAAATAATAGTTTCAGATGAAGAAGAAGGTACATTTTAATTGTTAAGCTTTTGGTTGCACCAAGCGTTTTCAGGGCGCATAATGTTATAAGAAAGAACAATTTGATAACCCTAATTAAAAAAAGTATTATATTCATGTTAAGGCAATTTTAAACTCTCCAAAACGCATCCATATGTGCCAAAACCCGTTATGAACATTTTATATATGCCAGAACCCGTTATGGATACTTTATATATGCCAAAACGCGTTGTGGATACTTCATATATCCCACAAAGTGTGGTGGGTTCTTTTATATAAGCCACTTGTGGCTCTTTCCAAATGCTCAGAATGCGTTCTGGTACGCTTTCATGAAACAAGAAATATTTTCTCAGATCAAGAAAATATTGTATTGTCCGTATTCGTAAAAATATTGTCTTGTTCCAGTATTAACTCAGTGGGCAACAAAATTAAGGATGTCCTAGACACGTCTTCGGGACATCCTTAAGACGTCTTTTGAAACATGTCTTTTGGACATTCTAGGGATGCTCTTAAGACGTCTAATGTCAGTACGAAAGCTGTACCGTGAACGTACTATGTCTTTAAGACATCTTTAGGACAAAGGACGTCTTAGAGACGTTGATTGGACTGACATTGGACGTCCTAGGAATGTCCCAAGTACGTTATTGGGATGTTCATGGTTTTGTGCCCACTGGAAATTCTTTTTCTGTGTATATATTAGAAAAAGGCTTTAAGATTCCCAGACTCCCAGTAGATTCGCTGTAAATCACACCTATGGCCAAGTCTCACGACCGTTTATATATATATATATATATATATATATATATATATCACCCACAATTGTTAATAAAATCAGTCAAAATTCCTAGAATTACCTCAGTTTTGTCATAGAAAAGAGCTTTTTCTGATTCTGATAAGCCACAGGCCATGATGACTGCAGTTTTCCTTCCTCTTAATTCTCGAGGATTTATTCCAGCGTCAAAAACTGCCTCATAAGTACGCTCTAGCATCATTCTCGTCATAGGCTCTAATTGATCTGCGAGTTTAGCGTGGACTCCAAAAAAAACGTTGTCAAATTTTTCTATGTTTTTCATCTTACCTGATCTCTGCGGAATTTTTGGATTTGCTGTATTAAAAGGAAGCATAATAGTAAATATTGGATAATAAAATTGGATGAATAATAAGTTTCTTTTGTTTATGATACATTGTTAATATTTCAGTTCAATAAGACGTGACCTAAATCGACGTGTCCAAATGAGACGTTTCTATCTTGGAACAAACAAATTGGAGGGTTTTAACTTGAAACGTGCAAATTCGAAGGTTTTATAAATTTAAAGGTGCCGTTGTTCCAAGCTTAAATTGCTGGAGTTCAAAACCCCCAAATAGAACTTTTCAATTTTCACGCTACAAGATAGAGTACAAGATACAAGAGTACAAGATAGTCCGAGATAGAAAATTGTCATTTGGATATGTCTAAATTTTTGTGCATTTTGCATACATTTATAGATTTTTTTAGCAGAAGAGATCACTTGAACATGAAATATGGCTCGAATATTATATATATTACTGTCTATGGTGAATAAATTTTTGGTAATAAATGTTACATACAGTAATACAGTGGAATCTTTCGAGGTTATATTTTTTAGACATAAACATTTTCGAAGTACTCTACAGTTTGCCTGTAAAGAAGGCCTGAATTGATTGTATTGTCGGAACAACTACTATCGGCGAAAAACTTCGTGTTCGCTGCCTTTGACGTTAAAAAAGTAAGTGAAGAATAAATAGTAGCTCAATAAATAAAGGATCATTTTAAAGGTCAAAATTTTTTACGTTAATGAGCCTGAAACGAATATGCCAAAAAAACTGGTAAAGCTTACAGACCCGAAATGCTGATGAAAAGTAAGGGAATTTTACAGCTTTTAATGACAGCGAACTTTGGAGTATAGTTTTTTATTGAAAGAATGATAGGAAAAATCTAAAAAAATTCATCGTGGTACTTTAAATATTTCTCAATAAATTGCCGTTGAAAAATTTGCAGAATATAACAAATTATTCGTTTTTTGTACATAAATATTCAACTGTACTATCTTCAGATCTAATGAAGAAGATAAAGATAAGAAGATAAAGATAATGCTTCCAAATTTTGCTGAGGAAAGACGAGGACGATACCATGAAAAAAGGCACCCCACTGGCTTCTTTAAACTTGCTTTTCAATATAAAATACTGTCTTCAAATATCACAATTTGCGCGAAGAGAAAACGAAGCACGTACTTATTTGAAATTGTAAATAATTAAAGATTGTTCAACTAACGACCTCTAATTTAATTCACTTCATTATCTTCATTAGAACTGATGATAGTACAGTTGTATATTTATGTCCAAAATATGAACAATTTGTTATATTCTGCAAATTTTTAACCGAAATTTGTTGAAGAATGTTGAAAGTACAACCATGATATTTTAAAAATGTTTTCAAATTTCCTTACTTTTGATCAGATTTTCGGGCTGCCCTTCTAGGAAATACATAGAAAGGACACACGAGTACGATAATACGACTGTTTATTTCGGCGCATGGCGATCCACTGCCTACAAGCCCTCGGCACGGCAGTGCTGCCAATTCTTCAAGCTCAGAACTACTATATAGTGCACTCTTCCACACTTTATAGTATAAATCAGTATATTTAAAGAATATAATCCTCAAAACAAAAGTATTTCAATTCAACTTATAAATTTAAACGTTCGGGTTTTTTTATTGAACGATTTGATCGCCGTAGTGAGACATCCGATCGAGACTGTGGAGAGTTTCTGACTCTAGGTTCTTGACCTCTCAATTCAACCGAGTTATTTGAATCATTGTGTTCTTCCGGAAAACTTAATCCCTTCGGACTCCCCATGGATTTACCTTCTACAGTTTCAATTGGTACTAAAACCTCATCGTTTGGAGCTACTGTATCATTTCTCAAAGCATTGTTACAGGAAGCATCATTATAGATATCAGTGCTGTGCTTAGTAGAATCGAAAAGCATTTGGTCAAATACATCATCATGCCTTACCGCCACTTCGTTCGCTAAATTACATTTACGCAGCTGATCGACATGACACACTCGTTTCCTACCAAGTATTTCGACCTCGTAAGTTACAAAACTCTGACGGCTTATGATCTTACCTAATTCAAAATTAGTTTCTTTTCCTTTTGCCGAAATGACTTTAACTCTCTCTCCTGGTTGGAATTCAAGCTTAATACTCGCTGGTTGCGATACTTTTCCTAACAAAGGCTTTAACATATGTAACTTAGTCCTCGGAGCGTGCTTGAAAATCATTTCCGCCGGAGTTTAACCCGTAGCCGTGTTGGGGGTGTTTCTATACGAGAAGAGAATGTTATACAGTAAATTTTTCTTATCAAGTGATTGTCCATTTTTCCCCGCGTTGAAAATGCCTTTCTTTAGCACGTTTTCTATAATCTGTACACCCTTCTCAGCCGGGCCGTTTGAAGGTGAGTGATCAGGTGGGCTATGCGACAAGACAATACCATTCTTAGAGAAAAAATCGTAAATTCCTGAGAACAGAATGGAGGATCTTTTTCCGTTACCAACTGCTGTGGCAAAACAAAAATTATAAAAACCGATTTAAGTTTTTCAATGGTTTTTTTCAGCATTGGTACTCCTCATGATCCAGGCCTCTACCAATTTAGAGTAGGAATCAAACAAAATCAACAAGTTCATCGATTCGAATTTCAGAAAATCCACATGTACCCGTTCAAAATCTTTGTTAGATTTAGCTCATGATACCAGATATTTATAGTTTCCCTTATTTTGATTAAGCTGACAAGTTTCGCATATAGAAAATAAAGTTTCAGTATCTTGATAGACACCAGGCCACCATACCATAGACCTTGCTAGCATGCTCAAGACTTCAAGACATCACGCAAAATGAGAGGAACAATTACTCGATTTCCCCAAAGCAAGCAATCTTCAGTAATACTAAGCTCATCACGCCTAACAAAATACGGTTTACTCTCTAAATCTGAATCAGTGAAAAGTCACTGATTTTCAGTGAAATCTCACTGATTCAAATAGCTAGAATCCGGTCACTGACAACCAGTGAAATGTTACTTATTTATTCAGTGAAAGTTTCACTTTTGAGAGTTGGCAGCACTGCACCACGTCAATTTAGCAGTCATAATAAAATAAGATTTTAGTAGATTCAATGAAATAATCATAGTAAAAACTTAAAACCCATAAATGTGATCAAATAATAAAAAATGTGAAAAGATTTGATGCTTCTAAATGACAAAAAACCTCACATATTTCTTTACTTTCAAGATTCGACTGTCATTTACACACCCGTCAAGTAAGTACTTTTTATACGAGTTAGAGTATATTTTTCCCGCAGTAAATTCAGCACACTTACTGTCTGAAAATTCAAAAATTTATTTCTTAACAAAATTATTTTTGCTACTTAAGTAAAAGAATAACAACAACGCTTTACTTTGAAACTTAGAGGTTATGTCTCACATGATTTACTCTCATGTTACTGAATTGATTAGTGACAAGTCCGGAATCACTGATTAATCAGTGAAATGTGCGAGAGAACCTTATCCTTCTGTGTTTCTAAAGAAATCTCGAGACTTGACAGTGGTTCTTCTACGTGAAAAATACACTCAGAATCATTTGTGGCAACACAAACCGGCAGACGCGACAACATATCCGCATTTGGGGCATAATTTCTGAAGTGTACCCACATCGAAAATGAAAGTTGTCCGATCGGGCTAAAAATTGGCCCAATTGTAGTCCTATTAGATAGTACTCCTCACACCAAAAATTAATTCATTTTGATAATTATTTATCACAGTGGAGGGGGTACAATTTTGTGTTTTTTAAGAAAAGCTTTACTTTCAAACGTTTGTAACTTTTGTCCTATTGCCTTAAACAAAATTTCACTTGAAATGTTTTCGAT
>CAKNYM010046589.1:0-39664 GCA_932195095.1 Andricus curvator
GCGGTGGGTTGGATGATGGACCCGAAACGGATCCCTCATCGTTTATAGTTTGTTTTTTAAAATTTGTTGGAAACATTCATGTCCCACGAGAAGCTAGGGAAATAGGAAACACCCCCCACAGAGCCCCGCTTGCAGGGGGCGGGTCTAAATACTATGGGATTCGACCTGGTGTCCCAAAGTCTCCGTTAAGACACCTCCTTTGAAACCCCCGCCTGACCACCTCTACTGAGGGGGGCAGACCGGGCGTCCAAGGATTTGTTGACCCTGGTGCCATTCAGCCCTCGACACGGCGATCACATCTTAGCTTGGGAGCATGAGAACTCGCGCTCTCGATATTCCAGTGGGCTTTGCCATTACCCCCTGGAAGGATCGCTCCTTGGTTTAAGTCTCACCGACCAGAGTCCGTCAGTTCCCCAGAGTAGCCACACCTCGCGATGCGGCCCCTCAGGTTCACCTATTTCGGATCTGTGGTCAATGAGACCCGTAAGCCCTCCCACCAGCTACAAGGTCCCGCGATCCCTAGGGAGGGAAGGTACTTCTGTTAAAAAACAAAAAAAAACGAGTCACTGCAAACCGGGAAAATTTATCATTTCAATACTTTTTGCATGATACTCCTTGTGAAAAGAAATACCAACGAAAGACGACGGTATAAGTCTGTCTGAAACCTGTCTTAAACAGTCATGTTCTGGTCCCCAGAAGACTTTATGACCCTGGCAGTAAAGCAAGTATAAACTTTACTGTGGGGTACATTCTAGAAAACTACTAAACCTTGTTTGAATAAGTCTGGAGACGCAATGTAGTTGGTAATTCTTTTCACGAGGGACATACAGCAAGGTATTAAGTTCTTATATAATAGATTTAAGTTTATTATTAAGTTCTTATATGTTTGAGGTCAGAATGCAAACTTGCAAACTTACAATCTTACGTAAAAAGTATTAAAATTAGACATTTTTTTAAAGTTTTGGTCATGTACATTAAGAAATTAATCCGAATTAAGTTCTTCATTTTCAACTAGAATATACAATATGCATTGGAATATTTATTTTACATTTTGTATGAGAACTAAAAGCCATGAGGAAACTGCGGCACTTCGCGAAAAAATAACTTATCATTATTGTGTTGACTTTTGCTAAATTATCCGAACTGCTTGTAATATATCCAGTTAAAATTACGGCATTTTCTGATACATTGTATCTGAAAATTCCGAAACTTGTAACCAAAAATGTTAGGTTGTGAGTAATGGAAGTTTTATGCCGTTACATGTAACACAAAATTACCAAACTTCTTTCCAAATTTCAGATAAATCTATAAAAATTCTATTACAATTTCGTAATTGCATGAAAATTTTCAGAAAGTTCAGATACAAATTTCTTAAATTTAAGATGCGATTACGTATAAAAGTGTCGGAAATTTCGTAAAATTTTCCGTGACTGTTGTAACGTTATAACTTTGAAAATATCGGAATACTGTTAACAGTGTACATTTACAGAACTTTTCAGTTAAAGAATTTAGAAACATCAGATCTTTTAGATTTTAAATAAAAAAATTGATGGAATTATGATTTTTGCTGATCTGTTTTGAATAATTTTACTTCTTTACTACTTTTGCCTTTTATGTTTTTTCTGCTTCTTTTCGTTCGATATACTAGTACTGTTACTGAGTAAAAGTAGAAGTAAAAATTATCAAAACAGAACAGCAAGAATCATAATAACGATACTATAACTGAACGAGTTACGTTTACCCTGAAGGGGACTTGGCTTAATGGTATAATAATAAACAAAATAGTGGACACACTATGAAACGTTTGTATGGTCCTAAATTTTTAGTGTTACAAAAAAAATTCTTTTTGAAAAGACATTTTTTTCTACAGATTTAGGATCATACAAACGTTCCTTAGTATCTTCTATTAAATTTCGTAAATTTTCAACTCGATATCTCACTTCGTGTGAACGTAAGTTCTTCCAAAAAATGTCGGTAATGTAAAAATCGGGTAAATTTGACATGCCCTTAAAAAAGTATTTTTTTTACCAACAGAAAGAAAATGATTGGGTAGTGTTCAAAAAAGCGAAAAATGTAGATTATGTGAAATGTAAGTGTGACTCTAAAAAATTTTTGTCAAATTCGATTTGGAAATTGGTGGAAGTTTATCTTCTATGGGCAATTGGGCATCGTACTACGTGATTATAAAGTATACCAAGTTTAGTTAATGCCATTCTCAAAAAATATTTTCTGTAATTTTTTTCTCGGAACTGGCTGTCATTTTCTAGTGGCTTTTTTCGCAATTTAATAATTTGTAATTTTTTTATTTCAACCAAATGCGCAAAAATGCAATTTTTTTCTCTCTGGTAAAATTCAAAAAATGGCAAATACATCCTTATGCACTGAGACTCTTGAATTATTTATACCTTAATGAATGGAATATGATTATTAAAATACCTGAAGGAATACCTACTGACAAAATCATTAGCAGAATTGCTCAGTGCTTCTTACAAGCTCAGCAGTTTTATTGACTATTTTCTTTTTTTTTTCTAGAAAATGAGCAACAGAAGACTTCGATTGAAGAACATTTCATGGAAATTGGCGAGTTCATTAAACGAAAAAGGCAAAAACTTGAGCTGACAGAAAATACTTTTGTACCTGAGCAAATGGTATGTCTCATAAAAAAAATTAGTTTTATTTTTATTTATAAGTTTATGATCTTCTTTCTTTCTAAAGTATTTCTAACGATTTCTTTTATGTATTTAAATTTGATTGGCTTAGGAATCAGAATCAAAATTTCGAATCCAGAAAGAAGAAACATCAGAAAGCGAGAAAAGTGTTAAGTCCTTTATGGCAAAAAATACATCGAAGTTCAAGAGGCAAAAAAGTATTTAATTTCATATATCTTATTTTATTTTCTAAAGCTAAATTTTCTTGTTTTTTATTTATAAACTAATTTTTAATGGGGAAGTTGCATGAATTGTGGATAATATATTTTTTTAATACTGAAAAAATGTGTTTGCTTTCTTAAATTTAAAGAAAGCAAATATCGTTTGACCTTGACACGTCGAGAACACTGACCAATCAGCATTTTGATCAATAACTCCATTAACTAACGAGGTGGTGGCGAAAATGCAATATTTTTCTTCTTGCTTTATATTAATCTCTTGACGTGCAGGCAACCATTGACAGAGATTAATATCACAATCACATAGATAAGCTTTATAAAAACAATTTTGTAAATATCGAATAATCCCTACAAACGATTTTATTTCTTTTATTTTTATGATTTCAAATCTATTAAACTAATTAAATAAATTAAACTAATTCTATAAGGAGATACCACCGTAAGACGAAGCTAAGTGGGGCATGTTTTTAGATTTTTCTCAATTAATCACACGAAGGAATTATAATAAGATATTAATGCTTTAAGGGGAGAATCTCAAGTAAATTTCCAGAAATAGAAGTGATTTTCGAGAGTTGTTAAGAAAATTGCTCTGATGAAACTTTGTGAAACTCATAGTATTAGACTAATATGATCGGTAAAAACTAAAAAAATACGTACTTCATTTAATATAATAAGAACACAAAATAAAAAACGGATTATTTTTAAAAAACTGGATGACCCCACATTCGGTATATAATTTCTGACCATTTCCGACTTTCTCTACAAACTTGGATCTTTTTATAAACATCGTTCTAAGAAAAAAACCAAGTATCTTATCTTGGTTAAAATTTGAGATAATTTTGTTAAGACGATATACTATATGATAGGTGACAATGTGACATAATATCCAAAAAATTGCAAGTAAAGTTTTGCAACCGTTTTTCAATCGATTTAACAAAAGTACAGAAAGTTAAAACCTTACATAAATGTCATTTTTCTATAATTCACGAAAAAGTGCCAGTTTTTCCACCTGTTTTTGGTGTAAAAAGTGATCGATTTTTGGTCGATGACGTGGCGCATGCGTAGTGCCGACCTTTCCGGGCAACAGTGACAAAAGTGGACAGATGCAGTGGAAAAAGTAAATGGACAGTGATAAAAGTGAGGCACAGTGACAAAAGTAAATGTTATTTCGGGTCTCGAGTTGTGTATTTTGTATGTACTTTTGTCACTTGGCAAAAGCAAAAAAACACCGTCAGTTTCTCCGAAAATACTGTGCTTGGTTTTTTTTCACGAAAAATCGGAAATTTTGAAGCCCTCAACTTTATGGGCCAACTATTCAATTGTGAGAACCAGCTTATTACTGCCATATTATTGCCATGGTTTTGATAATTGCCATTGTCATTGTTGCGTCAATCGACAAAAAATCGCCTTCTTTTTACACAAAAAACAGGTAAACAAAAACTAGCACTTTTGCACAAATTATAGAAAAAGTATCGTGTCCCACACATTGAAAAAGCGACGATTTAAAACTCGTGTGATAGCCACCCTCGCTCCGCTCGGGTAGCTAAGTTCACACTCGTTTTAAATCTCTCGCTTTTTCAACTTGTAGCACAATATACTATTTTATCAAAAGTTCCTAACGAAATTGAAACGAAGTGTCTAAAAGAAAATATTACACTATTTTACTGAAAATAATGAAAACTATTTCGGATTTTTATTCAGAAAAAGAAAAATGAAATTATAAAACATGAAATTATGAGTGGCTGGTTTTCCCCAATAGGTTCCGGTTAGCTCCAGCTTACGGTATTAAAAATTGTGAATCTCAGTTGAAAAAATTAATAATGTAGCCCAAAATATCGAGAGAGAAAATCACCGAAACCGAAGCGATTTGATCGTTTAATCGCATTTCTTGACCCTGCGTAGGCTGACAATGCCGTAAGTATTCACAGGTAGCTTTCTCTTGATCACAAGGGCACCTTCAAATTTCTCGATAAACTTTGATGATTCTCCTGATATAAATGGGGCTTTTTTCGTGTAAACTATGTCTTCTCCCACGTCGATGGTGAAGTCTTTTGACGATTTTTATCATAATAAACATTTTGCAATACCCACCTCTAAAGTTGCACTTTGTTTTCCTATAAATAATGTGTGAAGCGAATCTTTTCAAGATAGTGTGTGAAGTAGTGACTTCACACACCGGCGGCCATTAGTGCACGTGCACACTTTGAAAAAGCAACTTTACACACGGACTGTGAATCGTAGAATCGTATTACCGATGGCGCTATCTGCCAGAGCAGCCTTCACTCCAGTCCTAAAGTCACACAGGTCAGGCGCTCCTGTTACTTTGGAGGAGCCTTTGACCTAGAACTTACCCGGTGAATTGTTGCAAAAAGTAGTGTGTGATACACGTGCATATACAGGTAATTACTACTCGTGTGCTTGCATCAGGAGGAGTTTGATGCTTGCAGCGTGAACCGCAGGCATCACACTTGTTGCAATCGCCAGGTTTACGCACTTGCATCACAAATAACTATTTTGTCCCTCGTGAAAAGAAATACTAAATGAATACCGTTTCCAGACTAGATTCAAACAAGGTTTAGTACTTCTCTAGTATGTGCCCCTCAGTAAAGTTTGCCTTACTGCCAGAATGATACATTCTTCTGGGGACCAGAATATGACTGTTTAAGACAGGTTCCAGGCAGACCTATACCGTAGTCTTTAGTTGGTATTTCTTTGCACGGGGGGTAGCTGGCTTGGGCTTCTTTGATTTTGTTTCGAGCTTCACCCTAGAGCGTTTCGGGTGATGCGTAGCGATCTTCTTCTTAAATTGAGCAGCTGGATGCAAGAACGGTCTTTTTAAGTTTTTAGAAGTCATTTATTTTTCATCTGTCTTGTACATAACTTCATGAAAAACAAGTGACTTCTGAAGATCCAAGAACACCGTTATTTCACCCAACCGCTCAATTATGAGCTTTCTTATTTTACCTTCGTCATGTTGATTGATGAAACCATAAAGTAAGTCTTTTGTCCCAATCTCAACCATCGCTTTTGATGATGCTCACTTCAATCTCTGGGATGAGGGTACTATTTATATTTTCGACTCAGCTATTTGCCTGCAGGGGACGATTTGAGTACAAGTTGAGTTGAATCCCGTGTTTTTCGTAGAATTCGGGAAATTTAGATTTTGGTTTTAGATTTACGAACTTTGTGAGATTGTATGTGATAATTAGAATATATCGATATTTTCGTGGGGTTGTTGGTAGTGAATCTTCGTGGCTTTCATCAGTAGGTAGCTTAGACATGCGTAAATATACTGCAAGTACATTCTCATCTATGGGATGAAATAAAATTCCCTCATCTTTGTGACTGTTCAATCTAATCCAGGATGACTGCTGAGATTGCGGAAAAAAATTACGAGACTTTTACATAGTCGATCGTGTACAACGTGGAATTTTTCCATTTGAACAATATACCGTTGATGAGTCCAAAGTTAGAGATTCCCGTTTTTTCTCTTTCGGTTCGGGTTTTTTTTTAATTAGTTGCTTCTTGTGCAATTTATCATCTACATATTGGAATAAAATTATTTCCTTTGCGGCTATAACGATATTTAACACGCATGTTCGAGCTTTAATTTCGTTAATCGATTCTAGGATGTTAGTGGGCGTTGCACAATTGGGCCAAATCCCAAAAAACTTGCCTAAATGGTCAAAATTTCAACAACAAAAAATAACGGATCCAATATGGCCTACGAGTATGCTGACAAAATATTAGATTCTTATGAAATTTAGTATAAGGGGGTTTTTTGAGGTCGCTGATTACGAATTCAAAGTCAAAATTTCAACAACAACAAATGTCGGCTTCAATATGGCGGACGACTATGCTAAAAAATTATTCTATTTTAATAAAAATTTGTATACGGGGGTTTTTTGGGTCGCCGATTTCGAATCCGAAGTCAAAATTTCAAAAATTAAAATGGCGGATTCAATCTGGCGGAAATTGTTTGAAAAAATTCAGTCAATGTAGCGAAAATTTAGTATCTGGGGGTTTATTGTTCGCATATTACGAATCTAAAGTGAAGATTTTAAGAAAAAAAATGTACGGTTCTAACACAGAGGAACTTGTATAGAAAAAAGGCATATTTAAGCTAAAATTTAAATTCTTTCATTCTTAATGATCGTTAATAAAAGTTAGAATTCCAAATAACAATAGAAAATGCGCTTCTCTTTCTAACTGGAATATAATTACAGGTATAAGGAGTCCGGAGGCCCCAGGATAAAATTAGACACTCGGACTAATTTTATAAATGGTATTTTTTCTCGCAGTCGTTGGTGAGTCGGTTGATCGCGTACACGAGATGAAGTTTTTCGTCTGCTCATTTTTGTCAAAGCATTACTGCTAGTCCTTTGAGATGGCGTCGGTATGTAGCTCTGTTTCTGCCTTTGAGTTAAATAATTTTAAAATCGAATCGCTACTTATTTTCTCAATTAGTTCATTAATACAGTAATTTTCGGTTTCGCTCCGGACAAATTGAAAGGTTCGGACAAATTGAAAGGTTTTTCTTAAAATTCGATGCAGAGGTTCTGCGATTTCTGAAAAATTGCGAATTAACCTTTTAAGATACGAGTTCCGAGTTTTTCTTTCATTTCCGTTCATGTTTTTCCCGTAATTAAAATATCATCTAAATTGAATCCGACAATTTTGCCTGGGCCTGAAACACTACTCCGGACACTATGCTGCAGGCAGGCGGTCGTGCGAATGTAATCGGAAAATTCTACTTTTCGTGAGTAGCACCAGCGCAGTCGCAGGAGAAGGAAGTGCCGCCTGACTATATATTGACGGTTTCACTTAGCGCACGGAAACAGTCAGTAGTTGTGGTCAGAGTGGAGTTAGCCCACCGCTACTACTGAGGTTTAACGAATACGGATGCAGAGTAGTCTGGTAAAGTCGTGGACTTCATTTATTTAGTAACTTAGTTCAGTTTTACAACGCAAATTAATGTTTCCACAATATAACCATTTTCTTATATTATTGTCAGCAGGCGACAACAGCTTCTTAGATGATATGATCCAATATCTGATCAACTGTATATCCGTTCTTTGTGGTTATTTGAATCTTTGCGCATCGAATAGATTACCGATGTTACCAAATACTGGTCAAGAGTTTGGTGGCCTCGATGATTTCAACTAGCGATATTATAAACAAATCCACTTGAGGGTGATTTGTATTTTTTTGAACGCGATTCCTATGGTCACCTGCATTTATGCAGGTATTTTCTAGGAAGAAAACGTCTTCTAATCCATTGCAACAAGTACAAAAAGGGAGACACTAGGCGTAGTACATCCCATTGGCACTGGACTGTTGAGTTGAAATTGTTTTGTCCACTTGGTATGGATACTTATTCGAGGGTAGATCTTTGACTCTACTGTTATTATTAAAAAAATATGGGATGACAAATTTTTATGAGTAAACATCACTCATGACATCATTTAAGGAAAATTAAGGGAAAAAACGATTTCTTTCTGACTTCAAATGTCCACACTAGGCATTTATTTATATAATGTGTTTATAAAATCAATAAAAAATATCAGATTACAACTTTTCATCATTACATATCGCTGGCAACATAATTTTAACAAAATTAAGAGAATGGGATATTTCTTTCTGCCTTTAAATGTCCACAATGGGCGTCTGTTTGTCTAATTTGTTTATAAAATTAATAAAAAATATTGGATTACAAATTTTCATCATTAAACATCACTGGCAACATAATTTTAACAAAATTAAGAGTAAGGAATATTTCTCTCTGCCTTTAAATGTCCATAATGGGCATTTGTTTACCTAATTAGTTTATAAAATTAACAAAAACATGGATTACAAATTTTCATCATTAAGCATCACGGACACCATCATTTAAACAAATAAGAGAAAGGCCTATTTCTCTCTGCTTTCAAATGTCCACACTGGACATTTGTTTATACAATTTGTTTATTAAATTAATACAAAATATCGTATTACACATTTTTATCATATAAATCACTGACAACATAATGTCAACAAAATTAAGAGAAAGGGATATTTCTCTCTTCCTTAAAATGTCCATAATGTAGATTGTTTGTTAATTTAATTTATTTATAACAAATAACTTTACGAAATAATTTTTTTTTTCGCTTTGAAACATTCCTGCTCATCCAGTCCAGCGATGCTGAACATAGGAAAAATGTTTCCACAAAATAAAAAAATAAACGAAAAAAGCGACATTTTTTCGATATTTCCATTAACATAAATGCCTAAACAAACAAAAATTCAAAAATCGGGCCCATAAATCTCTTCAAAACTGAATGCTTAATTTTTCCAAAAAAGTAAATCCAAAATCGGTCAAGAATTGCCTTGTACAAGTTATTTTGAACCTCGTTTTTTTATTTCATGCCACTGTTCGTCGATTAGGATTGTTTCGATTCATCACAGCTTGTGTCGATTCAGATTTTCTCGATTCGATCACAGCTTGATTCGGTGTCGAAACATTTGACTCATGGCTCACGTCCAGATGTCTGTTCTGAATTGAGTCAAATTATTTTGCACATCATTAGATTTTACTCGACTTTTTGCACTGATTTATTTTCGCGTTTTCTTTTCGAGCATTACTTTTAAATCCATCTTCAAAATTTTATTAATGTTGGATGTTCCAAGATTTATTCTAGTATACATTTTTTTTTTAAATTTGTAGATTTGAAGATTTTGTAGAATTTGTAGATTTGTACAGATTGTATTGCTTACATGCACATCCTTTTTGTAAATTTGCATATACTTAGAAAACCCATCCTCACTAAGTATACTCTACCGCCTCCAGCCGGATTTTTTAGAAGACCTCGCATTTACTTGGACTTTTGACTAAGGGACAGGAAAACTGCAGAGAACCTTTCCCGAGCGCAGCTAGTTACCGGCAGTCGAATTTAGATGTATATATTCGATATCATCAAGTGTAAACAATCATTCTCGATTTCAAAGCTCCCGCTCGAAAGTATTTAAAGGAATCGAAAATACACGACCAAGCGCAAGAGTCACAAATGGTCACCCATCTGAGTGCTAACCGTTGCTGTCGGTGCTCAACGTCCGAGACTTAGCGGTCGAGAATCTGGGAGAATTTTATCTAAACTTATTGATTTAAATCGATAAAATAAAAGCGCAATTAAATAGAAATTTTCGAATAGATAATAGTGTATTGACCAAGAACATAATAAAATACTTTATTATGTTCTTGGTCTTATTTTAAAGAAGAGTTTCAGACTTTATTTAAACGAAGTTTCCATTTTTTCCATTAACTTCTCTAAAGCATGCAGAGATTAGAAGTTGAGAATCGAAAATTGGTCAAAAAAGAAAAATAGGTCTGTCTTTCCCACATACTATCTCGGCCCCTATTTATCAAAAAAGCTTCAGGTAGGGCTCAATCGACGCGAAATTTAATAAGCTTTCCAATAGGTTTTATATATCTTTCTAACTTAATTTTTGGCAGAGTAAGTCACTTTCTAAGACAAGCCTGTTTTTAATCAGATTTTCGTAAGTGGTCGCACAATTTTGACCCGTAGTGTATCTGTCGTTGTTTGCGAGAAGAATGAGTAAATTCGATTTTATGAAACAAAATTCTCCTGTCCACAAAAGTTATTTAGCACGCATAAAACTCGCAGGAAGTCTTCTGTATAGAAGGATAAATTGAATAAAAAATTGGCAAAAAATATAAGTGTCGGTTTTTTAAGAAAAACGGTCAAAAGGTATAGATGTTTAAAGAAAAAAATGGGTTTTTTTAATGAAAAACAAAGCCTGATTTGAAGTGGTTTTGGAAAATTCATTTTTTTATTACCTTTTAATTTTACAAGAAAAAAAACAACAAAATTTAATAAAATGTGACTTCCCCATTTTTAATAATATAAAGTGCTGCATAAGAGTAAGCATGCATCATGTTCATTTTTCGAAATTTTTGTATTTAGTAGCTCGTACTAAATACGAAAATCCTAATAACTCAAAAATTTCAAAAAATGGATATGGTGCATCCTAGCTCTCGTGCGGTGGAATGATAAACAATTCTATAAATGTCTTTCTAGTTGAAACTTCTGCACAGTTTCAGTGCGATATGTGTAAGAAAAGTTTCGAAACTAAAGGGAGGTTGTATACTCACATACATACAGTCCACGTAGAAGAAACTTCTCCTAACTGGTTTAAGTGTGATGTTTGTCGCAGACGTTTTATTTCTAAAGGCAGAGTCTATAATCATATCCACTCTGTTCACTCAATAATCCAGCATAAATGTGAAATATGCAACAGTGAATTCTCATCCAAAGGAAACTGCCTATTTCATATTCGCACTAAGCATCGAAAAGAGTAAGACCTTTTTTTGTTTACTTTTATTGAGAAAAATCGTGAGCTTTAAACATTTTACGATAACCCAGTTGAAAATACCCCCTCCCCCCTGAAAAAAACGTACTCATGTTTTCATTGTCAACATTTTTGCAATTTTGAAAACATTATAAATACATAAGATCGGTACGAAATATAATATTATGGATAAACTTTTTTACATTAAAAAAATTAGTTCATGATTTAAAACTCAACATTTCGGGCAAACTCCTGTGTTTGGAATTCCACACCCAGTTTTCTGATGACCCAGCTGGCTTCCGGGTGTGAAGTTCTCCACACAAGAATTGCGGGCCCCTGGTATTATTATTATCATGCCATTAAGCGAAATCCCTTTCGGGTATGCGTTACTCGTTCGGTTCTAGCCTTGTTATACTACGGGGATCAAGGAATTAGTATGGTAAGGGTAAGTAAGGTATGTTTAGGAGAAGGGGTAGATTTGAGATCAATCTAGCAGGGGCGTGTGGCTGATTCAAACAACATATTCGTCCCAAAACATACTCTTTACCACATTCACTAAACAAAATTCTCCACGAGGGCTACCATTCACAGTACCTAAATATACTTGTTTCGTCAATGGTTATCCTGTCATTCTCTGAACATGACCGAACCATCTCAACAAATTTCTTTCACTCCTGTCAATCAGTGTTTTGCCTACATTATCTTTTTTGACAATCCACTCATTTTTGTTCTTTAGCGTTTTACCGCATATATTCCGCAAGAATCACATGCCAACCATGTTCACTTTACTCCTATCATTTTGTTAGTACGCCCAGGTGTCCACACTGCGGGATCTTGCTATCCTTGTTTATACGCCTGGATATTTCCATCTATCTCTCTGTTAGCAGTAAATACACTTCTAAGATACAGGAAATCATAAACTTGTTCAATCCTCTCTTCGTCTAAGGCAATGTTGAATATTGCTTTCTCATCCCTTCTTTCAAACACAATAATTTTTGTTTTTTTTACGTTAATATTAAAACCCATACTCTTCGTGCTATTAACTATTCTGCTCAATATTCTCTGCAAATCATCGACTGATTCTGCTGTAATAACATCATCTGCAAACGTCAATCCACGAACTTTCACTGTCCCGAGATCAACCCCTTCTTCGTTTAATAGAGCCATTTTTAGATGTTTGTCCATGCATACATTGAATAACCAAAAGGACCTAACGCATCCTTGCCTGACGCCCTGCCTGATATCACACCAATCACGCAGTTTTCGATTTAACCTTAAACTCGCTTTACTGCCTTCTTGTTAGGCTGCATCGAATAGAACAACAGTAAGAGTTTAGATTCGGCGGAGTGCGGAAAAGTTGTGGTTCCTCGCCACTAAAAAGTACTCGCTTTGAAATTTTGAAAATTTGACTGAAAGTTCGTATGTGAATAGGTTATTAAAATTAACTTTCTCGCATGTTTATATAAACAAATGAGTGATATGTCGTTATAAAATATTACAATTGAACATGATTCGAGGCATTTTGAGTTGTGTGTGGGGGGGGGGGGGGCTATAGTCCGTTGTAAACAATTTCAAAAAATAGTTATTTTTCACCGAAATACGACATGAGCTTGTGGAGAAGAAGCACTTGACAAGAAATGTTTTCAAATGTCTACACTCTGGTGCTATGTGTGCAGCTTTTCGTCCGCTTCCTGGAAAGGGTAAAAGTAAGTCAGAACCCATCACGAGAAGGTGGCTGCAGTTAATTTCCACCGTTACCCATTCCAACCAACCAGCCAATAATGGACTTAAAATGCCGTGGATCTTCAGGCATTTTTTATTTTCAAAAGACAATAGACCACAAGTTTGCCTTTATCCATCATCGTCATCACGTATGCCTGTCAATAGGCTCTTCGTACTGAAAGAGGGCATGATTTCCCTCGACAATAAAGAAGCACGGGCTTTAGGGCTACATACGTGTTTCGAAGCTTATGTCAACCTAATTGTTGAAACTTAACCAATACTATAAGGAACCGAACATTACGAAACCCCCAATGAGCATTGTTACCTTGGATATTTCCCCAACAAATGAGTGAATTTTCTCCTCTGGGATACAACGTAAAACTGGCGACTCAGGAATCGACTCAATAGACCATTTCGATGCGTGACTTGAGTATTGTTGGCAAGTGCTTAGGCTTCGCGCTTAGGGTACGCGAAACAGCAAGCTGCCGTACGTCACGTTTCTCATCGAAACACAATTCTTGCACAGATGGAAGCAGACTTCTTTGGGAGCTTATAAGTAAGTTTAGATACTTACCAATAATGTGTTGAAACGTCATCGATAACTGAGCCGCCAGTTTTACGTCGTACCCCAAATAAGGAAATTCATTAATTCGTTGAGAATAGATGGAAGATAGCATTGCACATGGGGGGGTTACCTTGCCATACCCAAACATTGGAACATATGGGTGAGTAAGCTTCCAAAGCAGGGCCGGAGAAGCGTCTGCGAGTGGTGTGCAGACCTCACCCTATTTTACCCTCCCCCCTCCCCATTTTTTTCAATTTCTTCTAACACTCCAAAATCGAGCAATTTGGTGTGTGGAATTCTACACACGCTGAGATTTGGTGTGTAGAGTGCTCAACACACGACATAGGCCTTTCTTCGGCCCTGTTCCAAAGCTTTGAAGTACGTGTGTAGACCAAGCCCGTGATGGATTTTCCGTGCTTCTTTATTGTCGACGGAAATAATGACCTTTTTCAACACGAAGAGCCAATTCAGAGATACAAGCGACGACGGCGATGAATCTTGATTATGAAACTTATGATCTGTTGCCATTTTGAAAATAAAAAATTCCTGAAGAAACATGGCATTTTAAGACCATCGTTGGCGGCTTAATTAGGATATGCAAGGGTGGAAGCTGACATACAGCCACCTGCTCATGGTGGGTTCTGAGTCGCTTTTACCCCTTCCACAAAGCGGGCGCAAATCTGCACCAAGAGTCCACACCTTTCAAAACGTTTCTTGTCAACTGCTACTTCCCCACAAACTCATGTCTAATTTCAATGAAAAATGATGATTTTTTAAAAAATGTACAGCGGGCTATGGCTTTCACCCCCTCCCCCCCTCCCCTAGTCCAAAAAGTGCCATGAATCATGTTGAAGTTGATGTTCTACACCAACATATCATTAATTTCTTCATATGAAAATTCGGAAAAGTTAATTGTAACATGCCATTAAAATAACCGAATTTCAGTCAAATTATAGAAATTTCAAAGCCGTTTCGGAGATAGTAAATATTATCCAATCGAATTAGGGTTTCGGGAACTTTTTAGTAGTGAGGAAATACAACTTTTCCGCACGTCGGTGAATCTGAACTCTTGCTTTTGTTCTTTTCGATATACCCTACTTCATATATTGATTTTATTGCTTTTATAAGACAACTATTGACTCCATATTCTTTGACAACTTCCCAAAGTTTAACTGACTTTTCTGATCAACAAATGGACAGAAAAAGTTTTTTGCCTACTTTCCAACATTTTTCTATGATCTGTCTCAAACTAAGTATCTCATTCTCACATGACGTTTCTGGCATAAATTCAAATTGGACTTCCCAGATCTTTTCTTCTATTCTTTCCATGGCCTTACTAATAACTATTTTGGTAATTATTTTGCCTGCGGTACTTAGTAAGCTGAAGGCACTATAATTTATATGTTGCCACTTTCAATGGGATTTTCTAACGTTATTATGTTCATTTAATATAACAACAGGTTTGTTAGATTCCATAACTTCACAGTCTTTCATTTTGTCCGTATCCTGTCCTTCTTAACGCATTTACAAAATAATTTTATGTTCCCTGCAAAATCATTTTACATGTTTTATCATCTTCCGCTTTCATTTTATCTGTGCCTTCTTTGACTTGTATTTTTACTTTTCTGTTCCTATACCTATAATCATTTTCTAGCCTATTCCTCTCCTCATAACGTCGAAGAAATGGATATTTTTATTTTGTATACCTATACACCTTATACTTTATTAACGTATGTGATTCCGTATATAATGGAGATGGTTTTCATAATTTTACGTGATCCATGTCATAGAATTATAGATGTATATATCTATGTACAATTGAAGCGGAGAACTAAAAGGTGCTAAGTCCGATCAACCTAGTTTTACAGGAGAAGCAAAAAACCTTTTTAAAGGAAAAATTTACACCCGATTGACTAAATCATTATTTTTTTACCGGTGGCTATATGTGCATGTAATAATCCATTGGGAATAGACTTAGAAGGAAGCAGACTTAGCACCGTTTACGTTTCCACTGTGCTATAAATAAAAATAGTACATAAATTGTTAAGAAAATCATTAAACATACATATTTTCATTTATTTCATAAACAAATAGTACTATTTAATAGAAAGAAGAAAAATCTGTAGTATTAGTGCAACGTTTTTTAATTTGGATAATAATACAGTCGAAGCTATCAATAAGGCCGCTACGAATAAGACTGCTTCCCCTGATCCTTGCTCGAGCTCATCGAGACGCTTCTCTCACTCTGACTCTGAAATTCCAGTCAGCCGCTACGAATAGTGCCGCCGTAGAAATCGCAATTTTTATGGATCTTAGGAGGTTTTTTTATATTATGAATTTTATAATATCGAAAAATATGGTAAAATATGAAAATATCACAATTAATATTCGATATTTTTGGATAATATAAAAAAAACTCTCCTAAAAACCATAAAAATTGCGATTTCTACGGCGGCACTATTAGTAGCGGCTGACTGGAACTTCGAAGTCAGCGTGAAAGTGGGAGAAACGTCTCAGCGAGCTCGAGCAAGGATGAGGGGAAGCGGCCTAATTCGTAGCGGCCTTATTGATAGCTTCGACTGTATTTCCAGTAGTGAAATACTTGCCACAATCTAACAATGACCATCACATTTTTTTTTTAATGAAATATTTTAGTATAATTCATTCATTTAGTTTAAATTCTTTGAATTTGGAAAATATTTTAATAAATTTAAATACTAAATTTTAGGGTAAAAAATTTCAAAGCCTTAAAGACGCGGGCCCGTAAGCTTCCTGATTGGCCAGAAAACTACCCATTTGAAATTTCTGAAAGACCTTCCCCCTCCTCCTGCTCACCCCCCGCGGTCAGCAAAACTATCCACCTGGGCTCAACACGTTTCGCCGATCCTGTACGTATTGCATAGGAGCCATTTACAAGATTGTTGAACACCCCCGCCCTCTCCTTTCAATATTCCTTAAGGCCATCTCGAACTTACCCGATTCCTACCTTACAGACATTTTTTTTAAAAACTTACGTCCTACGTTACAGCCGATAAGCATGGCCATTACCTCACCCTATCGAAGAGCATCAATTTCGTTACTTGGTGTGAGGGGTGATTAATTATTTAATTCAGATTAATTTTTTAATGTCGATTCGTAACAAATAGCTGGTGGCCATGTCGAATTTACCCAATTCCTTCCTTACATACATTTTGTTTTTAACAACTTACGTCGACACAAAATGAAATATCAAGTTGCAAATTTGGGAAATTCAATAAAGAGACACTAAGGAATATCTATATGGTCCTAAATTTGTAGAATTACAAAAAGAATTTCAGGCATATAGTTTAACACAACAAATGATTCATATATATGATCGAATAGCGAATAATATAATAATAATATCGAATATATATGACTCATAAAATGTGTACAAGCTGCCGGTTCGAATTTGGCCGGAGGTAGATTTTTTTCTAATTTTTCTAAAAAAAATATTAATCAGTAGATCTACAAAAATTTAACATCGAATAATTTTTTGGTGACTATATGGCATTTATTGTTTTATTCCTTTACATAATTAATGGCAATTGATTTAAACAATTTAAGTGCATGTTTTTTTTTATAATTACGTTGCATTCTTATTTTTTACAGGGAAATCGAACGGATTGAGATGAAGTTAGGCAGAACACACTCGGTTTGCTATTCATATTAGGATACACAATGCAGGTAAAAAGTAGATTGGACGAGAAGTAAAGGAGCCGGACTCTCAGCAGACACCCAGAGATTTTTTTCCTCTGGAAAATCTTAAGAATTTAGTCGAAAAATGCAATTTTTGAGTTGATTTGCGCAAAACACAACGGAAAACAATAATGCGTTGAAAATACTTTTCTGCACATAACATACTTTTTTTATCCACGTAGTCAAATAGAATAGTTTTCTGATCGGTTATATATATCTACAGTCGCGTATAAATAATTTAAAAAAAAAAGGTTAAACAACCACCGCAGGGTCCCACTGAGAGCAACTGCCATCTAAAAAATGACACCGCACTGAAAAAAATGGTTTAGCTGTCCCAGCTAGACGTTTAGCTGGATTTCGTCTTCTAAGAAAATATAGCTGTGTTATCTAAATTTCCAGCTGTGTTACCTAAATATCTAGCTGTTTTAGCTAATTTTACCGTCTAGAAATTTTCTAGCTAATTTATCTAGATAAGTTCTAGATAGCAAAATTTAGCTAAAATAGCTAGACATTTAGGTGATTCAGCTAGAAATTTAGATAACATAGCTATATTTTCTTAGAAGACGAAATCCAGCTAAACGTCTAGTTGGGACAGCTAAATCATTTTTTCAGTGCGGCTCCGAGTAGAACCGCGGTAAATCACACTTATGGTCACGTCTCACAACCGTGAGATAAGTGGTCAAGTGGTGCCATCGTGCTCCTTTATACACACACATATATAATTCGTGAGACGTGGCCATAGGTGTGATTTACCGTGGTTATATATATATATATATATATATATATATATATATATCACAAAAGTCCTAGGTCGGCTGAATATTTCCTCAAGTAAAATATTTTTCAGGAAGGTCAAGGTCATTCTTGAAGTAACTTTCAATGAGTAATGGAATGGTGACCTTTATTTTGATCTTGACGATGACCTTCAAGGGGTTTTCAAAGTCAACTTTTTTAAAAATGAAAACCCTTTTTTTACATCGGCAATCGATAGAGCGGGAAATTTCACGTTCAAATATGTACCCAGGTCATACATAGGTACGTTGTAATCTGGAAGGTCACTCTAAGGTCATTTAAACTTTGACAAGGTCTGCATACCTCTGGGAATAGGAGCTTTTCAATTTTTTTTTCGTAGCGAGCAAAGTTACTAACTTTAACCAGGCGTATTTAGTAGTGACCTCAAGCATGACCTTGACGATGAGCTTCAAGGTCATTTCAAATTCAATTTTTTCCCATTGGAAACCCCCTTTCAATTTTTCAGATTAGCACCCGCTCCCGGCGTAATCCTGCGGTTGTCCTTATGACAAACTTTGAACTATATAGGACTGCAGGTGTAAGTAAGGTAAATGCACTGGCAATCGTCACTGCATTAGTTATCGTCAGATGGCCCAGTATTTTTCGTATAACAAGATTCGCTCTTGTCGCGTATGATCAGAAATGTGATTTTAGGTCAGTTTAAATATCCTTTTATCAAATTAGTATACTTTTCTCGTTTTAATACAATTATAAGCATTTTTAATTTCCAATTTGGCTTAAGGTGACGATTACTAGTGCATTTACCTTACTTCTGATTTATGCGAACGCATTTAGTAATGGAAATTCCATAAAACACGAAAGTTCTGAGTATGTGGTTCTAAGAACGATGCTACCAGAGATACTTGGAAGTAAGGTTGTAGCTATTGTATAGGCGCTTTCAACGGTGCAACACATTTCCCTGGAAAAAATGGTCACTCAAACTGCAAAGTACACATGTAAGTGGTTAGAAATCCATCTGTCATGAGAAAAGCACGTCGTCAGTTTTTTTCTAATTCTGAAACATTTATTTCGATAAAAAATGTATTAATTATCTAAAAGCAAAAATGTTATTTTTCTGACTGATTGTCCTCTTATTAAGGCAGACTGATTTCTTTTTGAAAAGATGCAGATATCTTCAGCGTAAATCAGCATATTTTTAATTGACTATTTTTCAGATTTTTTAAATTCTTATTCGTTCTTCTTCCTCGGTAAATACTCGTAGTTTAGTTATCGATATAAATCGGAAAACAGCTCATACAGACACATATTTTATTGTTTTATTTCTATAAAATGTTGTACAATGTTTTCTTTGAAATATCTTGATCCTTTAATCACAGGGCCACTCGTTAAAAATAATAGTCTTAATTTAAGCAGTTGTGCATTCAAAAACTTATAAGTGATTTAGTAAATTACTCAAGTTGACGGAGCAAATTTCGAAATTTAACTGTAGGAAAGCCGGGATATCGAAATTATTTGCTGTATCGCCTAAGAAGTACTAGACAAAGATATTGTTATGGTAAGGTTTATTATTAGTATAATTGTATGTGTTTTTTCTATTTTTTTGTATAATAAACGTTACTTTATAAAAAAAGAAATTCTCTTTGTTTGATAATACTCGATGGCTTTGAAAATATTATTTATTTAATATTTACCCTCTCTATATAAGTTTAAATCCTCTGTTGGTAAAAGGAATATCATTAATACCTTTACCGACCCCGTGCGTGAGAGTTATCATTGGAGTTCGATCTACGTTACTGTTCCTTGATATTATCAGAGATGATATTATATAGTTCAATGGGTACACCCTTCAAAAATGCAAAGTCTCTCAGTTTTCATTTGAAAATCAACAAAATCCAATTATATGGTATTCAACTAACAGTATTGGTAAAGGGAGTGTATACAACTCGACAATTTGTCAAACTCCTTACGAATTCGTTTCATGTTCAAATCATTCGCGCATTTTGCGTCTCTGAGAGGTGCTGCCTCTGATGGATAACAAATAAATTATAGAGAAGAATCCGATTGTCATATTTTTTAAATTGGGGAATGTTTCAAACAAAATTAGTATTTCATTTTTTCGATCATTTAAAACTGGCGAATTTCTTTAAAATTCTGAAAATAAATCATTTGCGTAGAGTAATGGATTGTCGTCTAATGTCGCCTCCCTAATAACTTTAGGTCTATAATTTAAAAAAATGCGCTCAGAGAAAAAATATAAGTTACCCAGTAGTCACCGAGACATCCTAAAGAGGTCCTTAGAATGTACCTCTGTCTCATGTGACTTGACGTTTTTAAGACATCCTTTGGATCTTTTCATGTGTTTAAAAGATCCTCAGGACGTCCGCCAAAGGACCTCTATAGGACTTGTGTGCCCACTGGGTATTTAACCAACACAATTATATATAAGAATTTTATTCGAACGGGAAATGTACGGGATTTTATTTTGGAAGCGGACATTTTTTATACTTCGTACATGGAGCAGTATGGGAACTTTTTGATTTGTTGGATCGCGGTATTTTTACTAAATTTTCTACCAAAAAGTACCAAACGATATGGGAATATTCAAACTATTCAACACGGACAAAAATATATAGCTAAACCAGAGATATTTATCTTTGATAAATATTCTTAGAAAGGAACAAACATGTTTAAATCAGGGATTTGCAGCATAATTTATTGTGATTATTATTATTCATGAAAAACCAAAATAAATCGCTAAAACCAAGATATTACATAGCTGATTAAGAATGTTGGAACTCTAAATACATATGGCGCTAATAAAATAGGATTAATTTTGACACAAGTTTAAAATTTATAATTGAATTAAAAGTTTACGTTACAATCAAACAGATTATACAGGCCTATTTGAAATTAAAATAAGTGGAATTAATAACAGAAATAGTTTTTAAACTTTTGTAAGTTTTTAAAACTTATTTCATTTCTCCATATTTCTTATTAACCAAAAATTTGTACTTGAAGTTTCGGTTTTTCATGGATTTTGTATCGAGGTTACATTTGGCTATTTCAAAAACAAAAATTAATTAATTTAAATATATTTGAATTTTATTAATTTGATTTTTGAGTATTTTTCTGTTCGAGCTACAATTTTTTTCCATGACAGAGGTAAAAGTACGAAAATAAATTTTTCAACCATCCCTAAATAGTACAAGGACGTGGAGAATTACCTCCATGAGTTGAATTTTTTGAAATAAGAAATATTTGAAGAAACCCCTCCTTTCCTTTCTTTAAAATAGATATTGAGTTTGATGATGATAATTCGTAATAAACAACAACAACAGCACGCCACCATACCACGTGCGACGTCATTTAATGGAAAGTTGACGGAAAAAGTGAAAGTAACAATAAAATCTAACTATCTCCATATACGTCAAATTAAAGTTATTTGAATAATAATTATGCATATTACGTATTCTTAGAATAAAATTGAAGAAAAATAAGCTTCACATATACATATATTGTCAAATTTTAAAGGTTTTCCTTGTGCACTAACCTTCCAAGAAATCCTTAAGGCTCTTAAAACGACTCGCGTTTTCGCCAGATCCAAAATACGTCTACAAGCATGCTTTGTTTAATGTAATATTGAAACCACATAATCTGAAGGAAATTTTACTCGCGGGACCAGAGCGATTTATTAAAAATATATATAATTTTTTAAATTGAAAATTGGGCGTCTTTTTTGTTGGTAAGAAAAAAACTTTCTTACGTGTAAAAAGGAGAATATTATATACTACATATATTTTTAAAAAATTATCATTATATTTAATTATTATTACATATCATAGTCTCAAGCTTTTAAGATGCTTACAGCCAAATATATCGAAGGCATTTTTGTTATTGTTTGATTTTTTTCTCATTTATTTTATTTTTATTTATTTATTATTATTGTTATTATTGCTAGTATTTATGGAGTAAAATGAAGCAATTGAATTTTTAGGTTATAGCTTCTGACCGATAGAGCCTTTTAAAAGAACATTTTTCAAAAATAAACGTACTTATTCATCATCATACTTTTTACATTCTCATCAGAGAAGGTATTAGATTTGTGTAAAATTCGATCCCTCCCCCTGTTTTTGTCAAATGTCCACGTTTTCATTTCATATTGGAATCCTTAATAGTTGACATTTTTTTATTCCAAATGTTCCATTCATGAATAGTCAGCGATCCGAGGATTGTTTTGATACAATATTGTCCACTCCTTTCTTCTCTGAGCTAATCTTTTTATTTTCCTGTAATTATTACGTCCCACGTAATTTAAAATTTGTTTAACATATTCCAACCTTTGTTTTCCTTCTTCTCTCCTCCCTTTTGCACTGTATATTTTAATATTATTTCATATTTCGGTTGTTTATTTATCTGCTAATTTTATCTTCACCATCTTCATCAGTAATGCTGCTAAGAAAATTTCGCACCCAAAAATTAAAGAATTGGTCAATGATGTCAAACTAAGCTCCACATCCGTATACAGATTGGCTCAAAAGTAGAACAGTTTATCGGAGGGGTTAAAGAGTTCAATAAACAGTATAGAAGACAAATATAAATCTGTCAAGCACAAAGCAAGGCTTCAAAGATCCGAAAACTAAAATTCCAAGTACCTAGTGTTCAATTGGCAAAACAGAATCCAGTGATAAAAATGCAGAGTCTATGATCCTACTTCAAGAATTCAATCAAGGACAAAGGTAAAGAAAAAAGAATCAGAAAAGGTTGAAGAAACAGAAAAGAAAGAATTAAATAAAATAAATAAAATAAATGAAAAATAAATAATTAAACAATTTTACTGCCTCAAATAAATTTACTAAAATATATGTAAATCAACGTTCAACTCGACCTTAGTTGCTGAATTAATAAAAAAGCACATCCAGCCATATTCAATAAATCTGAGGATTTTTTTAATTGTTCGGCCCGAGTAAAACTTTTATAGTAGTGAGTGAGTCATGTCAAACTGTAGAAAATGACGAGTGGAATGGGTTGAATCAGACCTATGGAGTAGAAATTTATAAAAAGCATTTGTACGAGGACGACCGATTGGATTAAACCTTCTTCAGGTGATGAAAGCTGGAGAAAAAAAAACAGATTTCAATTTAAAGAAAGTTTTGAACTGTCAAATATTTTATTTGAAGCGTTGTATTGAAAAACACATACTTTGATCGACCTTTTATGACGCGCGCTAGTACCGATTTATGAAGTTTGAAAAAAATCGTTGATTCTGTTTATATGCGAAAAACTTTGTTGATATTATGAATACTACAGTACTGTAAGTGATATCTTTGTTCCCGTCTTCGAAACGCGTCGAATGATCAGTTTCATGACCTAACAATACAGTTTTTGTATTTTAAACAAAATTGTTTACCTTGTTTATACGATAATTTTTCCATATTGGGAATATAACAGTACTATATTTGAAGTAATTGTTTGCGTTTTCGAGTCGCCATTAAGGAACCTTTCATGACCTTTCACGATCTATCAACAGTGATTTCTAAAATAAAAAAAGAATGTTTCCTTTGTATAAGGCTAAATTATTTAATATTTGAAATATAACACCACTGTAACTTAAAAAGTCAAGTTGATGAAATGAGTGTCAGTTTTTGTTTGTTAGTGAAAATAAACCTGGGTATTTCAAGAAGCAAATTTATTTAATGACTGTGAGAACGCCAATTGCTTGTAAAATAAGTACCAAGAAATACATAAATATCGAATGGACCCATAGTACTTCGAAACGGTTTTATTTTCTTCTGTCAAATTCTACCTATAAATTTAAAAATCAGTTCGTGAAGCGTGTGGCAGGAGGAACAGGGTCTATAATACTATTAGTGTATAATTATTTACCTCGTTATCTTGCCATTTACTTTTTAGTATTTGACGATTTGACAGTTTTAGAATGAGTATTCAACTTAATGATTATTTTGGCCTGTGTAAATAAATAATATTTATTAGCACATGTTATTAATTTATAAAATTTTAATATAGATTGCTTTATCGACATATTCGTTGAATTTTAGTATCCTTTTTTTAAATAAAATCTTCCTTCTATAATCGTATGTTTGAATAAAATCGTAACCTCAACATTTTTTTTACATTTTTTTCAAAACCAACTTACGTTCACACGAAACGCGATATCAAGTTGAAAATTTAGGAAACTAAATATGAAGCACAAAGAAATGCGGGTCTGGTCATACATTTTTATAATTATGAAAAAAGCAAAACAAAAAAAATGTTTACAAATTTTTTTTTATAATATTATAAAAAGTTAGGACCAGACCCGCGTTTCTTAGTGCTTCATATTTAATTTCCTAAATGACCACAAAAATATGGTCAACTTTTGTTATGTTTCAAGTAATAGCAGTATTAATAATTTGAAAATTATTTTGTTCAGTGAGATACATATTTCGAAAACCGAGTATCGAAACCGAAACAAACCGAAAAAAAAGAATTAAACAACCACCGCAGGGTCCCACTGAGAGCACCTTCCATCTAAAAAAGACACCGGCTTCCAGTAGATCTGCGGCAAATCACACTTATGGCCACGTCTCACAACCGTGAGATAGGTGGTCACAGGGCAGGATGAAATCTCAACGGCAGGCCGGCGAAACCCTCGTGTGTCTTGAGGACACGAAGCAACCCAAGGATGACAGCTTTCTGCATCCATCTCGCAAGTACCTTGGCATATTTTTGGCACGCGGGTATGGCTTTAGGGTTACGAACCAGTGATAGTTTCACATCTCCGAGAGCACCGATCACAGGGAACATTACATGTAACGAATATTTTGGGTACAGTCGTTGCAGCTCTCTTTTAAGGTATTGATACCTGTCATTCTTTTCCTTCTCCTTGGCAGTCATGTTGTTTTCGGACAGAGCCGAGAATTCGATCACGAATGTAGTTCGTTTCTTGAAGGCTTGGAGAACGATGTCAGGCCTCGAGTGTGCAACGGAGACTGCTGTCCGAAAATCGTAGTTCCAGAAAATTAGGCACTTCTCGTTTTGGACAATTGACTCGATCTCCCTTGGAGCGTTCGACAGGACAGGGTCGGGGTCAACACCGCAAGAGAGTCAAAGATGGTAAGAAAGCACTCTTAGGGCCGCATTATTTCTGTAGATATACGTCGTTCCTGCGTGGGTCGGACACCCCGATAGTATGTGTTCTAGGTACTCAGCGTGTGCATGACACGCTCTGCACCTATCACTGGGAACCTCTTGACATAAAATGCGGTCACGCTATACTAAGGTGGAAATGGTAACGTCCTGGCATGCGAGAATGAAACCCTCTGTACCTGAATGAAGTCCTGATAATATGAGGAAAACAAAATTTTCCTCCCTCGGCAAGGACTGATCTTCTATATTTCTGTGAAAGTTTCCGTGCATTTTCTTGTCGCGCAGCTGTTGGTGAATTTTTCAAGCTCTGCTTTCTTTACTTCGGCTTTTAGAAGTGAAGGATCTAGATGGAGTAATGTACTTTCCACACTTCTGATGTTAAAATTTAGGCCAAGGGTCGCTTGCTCCGCGGCTTTGTAAAAGAACGCTCCGTCGCCAATCATCTCGTGGTTCATGACCATTTTTAGGAGAGGATCTCTGCCATTTGCAACGGTGTAAGCTGTACTTAGAAAAATTCGGTTATGAAGACACTGGAGATTCAGAAGTCCGCCTTGACGGCGTGAGCTGTATAATCGCGGAACTGACGAATTAATATGCAAGCTTTTAGGCATATGCATGACCTTACGTGTGGTGATATCAAGGGCCTTAAGCTCGTTCTTCGTCCATTGAACCACCCCAAACTAGTAGAGATGAACCGGGACTGCAAGCATGTTAGTCGCAGATACATTGTTCAAAGCCGACAGAGTGGAAGACCAAATCTTTCGAAGAAGATGCTTGTATCTGCTTTGGAGAGACTCCTTCACTGATGTTACGTCCTGAATCCGGCTTTGAGGCACGCCCAGGTATGTATAGATCTCTCCTGTGTTAAGATGTCTAATTACACTTATATCCATAAGCTCAGGATCCTTAGTAACGCCAATAATCTTTCCTTTCTCCAGATGAATTTTGGCACACTTGTCCAATCCAAAGTCCATCTCAATCTCTCCTGTGTACGTCTTGACGTTATTTATGGCAGTTTGAAGTTTTCTTTTACCAGAGGCATAGATCTTCAGGTCATCTATATGAAATACATGCGTGAGTTTATGCTCGCGCTGATTAGTTTCGCCACAGAAGTATCCAGAAGAATTTCGGAGTGCCAAGGATAGAGGCAGAAGTGTGATGCAAAAAAGCAAAGGGCCCATGATATCGCCCTGAAAGACCCCCCTCTGGAAGGTGACGTTGTTCGTTGTCACACGATAATTTCCAGATCAGATAGTAAATCTAGTTTTCCAGAGGGGCATCAATCTCTCTATACATCTCACCATGTGTGGATGCACCTTCAAGCTTTCCAACAGACAGATGATAAGTCTTTGAGGAATTGAATCGAAAGCTTTCCGGTAGCCAATCCAGGCCATTGACAGGACGCGCTGATGGGTTGCAGCGTCTTTACAGACGCACCTGTCAATTAGCAGGTTCTCTCGGCAGCCTGCTACACGTTTTTTCGAGCCACGTTGTTCATACATCTCTCGTCCCACAGGCTCAATTCTTCGAACAATCCTGTTTTTTAGGACAGCCATAAAGATCTTATACAGTGTTTTCAAAGAAGTTATTGGCCTGTAATTCTCTGGGTTGGACAAATTGCCTTTTTTGGTAGGAGTATAGTGCGTCCTAACACCAGCCACTGGGGAATGAGCCTCTATGTGCTTTTTTCACCTGTTCCTCCTCAGATGTTATGAGGTTGTCGCAAAACTCGTTGAAGCGGATGATATTGTCAGTATCTTCCTTCAACTTTAGTGTTTTCGGGATCTTATATACCTCTTTCAAAAAGTCTCTACCTCGTTGGACTTGGGTGGATTTTTTATAGAAACAGGGAGATCGCTGAAGAGCCGCGATGAGTCAGCGAGAAACTGTTGATTCCCCCTGACCCATCTCTCCCTCTTCTGTATTCTCCTCTTTGCGTCAGATAACACCCGTATTTTGTCAACAATATGCTGCTTGATTGTCAGCAGCTTTTATTCGTTCAGTGTGTGATTGAAGATCCTCAGTTCTTGGGCGAACCTTCGAACCCTTTTCGTGAACGGTCTACCAGATGTTTTGGTCTTTTGGTCTTTTGATCAATCGTCGGTTTTAGCCTTCGATTTGAGTCAGCCAAAGCTCTCGTAGCACCATAAACTGAGCAATTAATGGTCCAGAGGTCGGATTCTTGCGAGATATCTTCACGGAGGAAGGCATCCATTTCAGCGAGATCTTGGGGCTTAGGAGGAACTTGCATGTTAATGTTTCTCCTTGTCCTGAAATCGCGATCATCTCTCAGAAGGTGCCTGCTTTTCACGGTTGTTCTTAATGTCGCTTCCTCATCTTCGTCTGCAGCTTGTTCAAGCAGCGGTTGAGGAAGCGCTCCGCGAACAATATCCATTTTTCCAGAGTAGGCACGTTGCTTTCGCAATGATTGAATCGAAACGTGCTGAAGCTCTGGGTGTTTCTGGCACCACAGAGTGTGCATATGTTCCATAAAGCCTCCGTGTCGGGTGCTCTGCGCGTTCGATCGTTTTGAACCGAATCTACAACTTTTTGGTGGTTTGGTGGTGTCATTGTTGTTCCCACGAACAGCTAGGGAAAGGGTTCATCCATCCTTGTAGAGCACCGCGAGCAAGGATAAGGCTGCATACTCTGAGAGGTCGCTCGGTATCCCAGAGTTATCGTTTAAGACACCTCACTCGGGTGCCATTTAGCTTTCGGCACGGTTGTTACGCCTCCGCATAGGGGTAATTCTTTCGGGAATATCCCTGGACAATCGTCCGCGACTGCTTGTTAATTATTATTGAAACCATATTCAGCAGAAACCGTTGGTACAGGGACCCTCTATCCGCAACCCGAGGACGCGTTCTGTGGCTTTGTCATAGGCCCTTCAGTTCTATTCCAAAGGAATCGAAGCCGAAACCGAATGAAGGCTCCGGGGAGATATATAGATACTCCTGCTGAAGTTGCGACGGTTATACCCGGAATATTATGTTAACCTCATCGTCCTGATCATCGGCGCTTTTGGAGATGCCAACCTTCCACTGGTTAATAGCCTGAAAAACATTCCTGCGTGTCAACAAAATGCTAAGACACTTGTGGGGCAGATGTCCCTGCACCAAGGGTTTCTGCTGAATATGGTTATAATAATTACCTAATAAGCAGTCGCGGACAATTGTCCAGGGATGGTCCTGAAGAAAGAACCCTTAAGCGGAGACGTAACAGTCGTGGCGAAAGCTCAATGGCACCTAGGTAAGGTATCTTAAACAGTGACTCTGAGATACGGGGCGTGCCTGAAACCCGCATTCAGGACATAACATCAGTGAAGGAGCCTCTCCGCAGCAGATACAAGCATCTTCTTCGACAGATTTGATCTTCAAATCCCTCGGCAGTGAACAAGGTATTTGCGACTAAAATGCTTGCCGTCCCAGTTCTACTCTACTCGTTTCGGGTGTTTCAATGGACGAAGAACGAGCTCACGGCCCTTGATATCACCACACGTAAGGTCATCCATATGCATAAAAGCTTGCATGTCAATTCGTCAGTTCCGCGATTATACATTTCACGCCGTCAAGGTGGACGCGGATTTCTGAATCTCCAGTGTCTTCATAACCAAATTGTTCTAAGTACAGCTTACAAAATGGCACAGATCCTCTCCTAAAAATGGTCAGGAAACACGAGATGATTTGTAAAGGAGCGTTCCTTTACAAAGCCGTAGAGTAGGCGGCCGAGACCCTTGACCTGAATTTTAACATCAGAATTGAAGAAAGTGCATTACTTCATCTAGATGCTTCACTTCTAAAAGCCGAAGTAAAGAAAGCAGAGCTTGAGAAATTCAACAACAGCTACTCGACAAGAAAATGCACGGAAACTTTCACAGAAATGTAGAAAAACAGTCGTCTTTGAAGGAGCAAACATTTGCTTCCCTCATATCATCAGGGCTTCATTCAGGTACAGAGGGTTTCATTCTCGCATGCCAGGACATTGCCATTTCCACCTTAGTATACCGTGACCGCATTTTATGTCAAGAAGTTCCCAGCGATAGGTGCAGAGCGTGTGATGCTTACGCTGAATGCCTATAGAACACATACTATCCGGGTGTTCCACTCAATCGGGAACGACTTATCTCTACAGACATAATGCGACCGTAAGAGTGCTTTATTACCACCTTTGTCGGTGTAAGCCGCGACCAGACCCTGCCGGACGCTCCAAGGGAGATAGAGTCAATTGTCCAAAACGAGAAGTGCCAAATTTTCTGGAACTACGATTTTTGGGCAGCAGTCTCCGTTGCACACACGAGGCCTGACAACGTTCTCCAAGACTTCGAGAAACGAACTATATTCTTGATCAGTGACCCCAACTTGGAATGTAGCGAAACTGCGCTTGCGCTAGCTATGCATAGGAGGAACACGACGCGAATTATTGTTGCCATCCCTGGCGGACCGAACGAACGGAACGGATACGCTACAGCGTATCCTTATAGTATCCACATCGTATCCTCTCCGTATCATGCAAGAAAAACTCATTAAAAAAAAAAGATTAACATTTCACTTGTTGAAATTCGGATTCTACGTGAAATTTTGTGTTAAAAGGTCACAGAGTAATCGCAATAGTTTTTCTTGCAACATTAAAAACTTTTAAAAAATATAATAATTATCGAGGACGTGCGCTGAAGGCGACTTCATACGCATCGTCGTTCAGTAGCAGTTAATAGGCGTTATCCGTCGACGATGTGTTTGAAGTCGCCTTCAGCCCACATTATCGATAAGTATTATATTTTTTTAAAGTGTTTAATGTTGCAAGAAAAACTATTGCGATTACTCCGTGACCTTTTAACGCAAAATTTCACGTAGAATCCGAATTTCAACCAGTGAAATGTTCATCTTCCTTTTTTAATGAGTTTTTCTTGCATGATACGGAGAGGATACGATGTGGATACTGTGAGGATACGCTGTAGCGTATCCGCTCCGTTCGTTCGGTCCGCCAGGGATGGTAACGGGTTGTCGCGTCGTGTTCCTCTTATGTGTTCTAGCGCGAGCGCAGTACGTCTACATGCCAAAGTTGGGGTCACTGTTCTTGATCGAATTCTCGGCTCCATCCGACTACTACATCACTGCCAAGGAGAAAGAAAAGGAGGAGAGGTATCAAGGTCTTAAAAGAGAGCTGCAACGACTGTACCCAAAATATTCGGTTAAAGCAGTGTTCGGCACGCTATTGACCAAGTCAGGGTACCGTGACCGGTCTGACCAACGACCTACTTTCTGGTCAGGTACCGGCGAGCTTGGCCAGACCAACCCTTCCCTCAGGGGTCCTTTGTTAGAAAATGGGGAAAAAATTTGAAATAAAAAATGTATTAATTCTGCAATCAGCGATTTGAAAGTAATGTGTTTGGTATCTACGTATTTCTCCGATTCCAACGATTTGAGCAGTATTAGGTATTAAATGAAATACTGAGGTAAAGTTTCTTCATATTAAACACCTTCAAATTTTCAACTTTTCTAGGCAAGCAATATATCATTGGAATCGGAAAAATTCGTAGATGCTGATTATGCTATTTTCAAATCGATAGTTGAAAAATTAAAAGTTTTTTTAATTTTCTTACTTTGACCTGCCTGAGGACAAAAGACCCTACTGGACTAAGCTCACCCAAGCTGAATTTCGTGAGCAGGTAGAGAAGTCTTAGAAAAAATCAAACCAATTATCTCGTGTTTCCTGACCATTTTTAGGAGAGGATCTCTGCCATTTACAACGATGTAAGCTGTACTTAGAACAATTCGGTTATGAAGACATTGGAGATTCAGAAGTCCGCTTCCGCCTTGATGGCGTGAGATGTATAATCGCCGAACGGACGAAGTCATATGCAAGCTCTTACGCATATGCATGATCTTACGTATGGCGATATCAAGGGCCGTGAGCTTGTTCCTGGTCCATTGAACCACTCCAAACGAGTAGGGGAGAACTGCGATGGCAAGCAAGTTAGTCGCAGATACCTTGTTCAAAGCCGACAGATTTGAAGACCAAATCTGTCGGAAAAGATGCTTGTATATGCTACGGAAAGACTCGTTCACTGATGTTACATCCTGAATGCGGCTTTGACGTACGCCCAGGTATGTACAGGTCTCTTCAGTGTCAAGATGTCTAATAACACTTATATCCACAAGCTCAGGGTCATTGGGAACGCCAATAATCTTTCTTATATACAGAGTGTTCTAAAAGTTCCAAAATTGTATAGATATCCAAACTGCTAAAATTCATTATGTGCGCAAATCTGACATGTTGCCATAAGACTCCATGTTTAATCCAGCAACTTTATGAACAAATATTTCGAAAAATAGTTTAGTTAACCTAGCTGAAACTTTGCAGGGTGATGAAGGGACCATTGAAGTACATAATGTTTTTAATTCAGCCAAAAAGTATAGAAAGTCGATAATCATCGAACCTCCTTAAGGTAAGAGAATTACGAGAAACCATGCACGTAAGGAAACTAGATAATGTATGTGTACCTGAAACAAAGAAAAAGGGATGCGACATTAGAAACATAGAAAATGGGGTGTTAAAAGGCGGACTTGAAATATGGTCACAAGTAGATAGTGAATCACATGGTAGCCAAGGGGTAGGTTTGATTATGAATGAAAGAGCAAGGCTGCATCTCAGAGATCATGAATTTGTATCTCCGAGATTGTTGCGGGTTAGAATGAAAGACGGAATCAGAAGATTATTTATCATAGCGTGCTACGCCCCAGTTGATGGTGACAGCAGTGAAGTAAAAGACGCCTTCTGGGACAGTTTATATGATACTATACTTGCGATCATGGTGAATGAATCATTATACTAGGAGATATGAACGGATGGGTCGGCGTCCAACGTCAGGGTAAGGAAACGGTACTGGGTAATTTTGGGGACCTAAGAACAAATGCTAACCGAAAACAGATTAGTTAGGTTATGCTTAGAAAAGGGCTTATTTATTATAAATACTTGGTTTAGGCATAAAATTATCCACATGTACACCTGCTATAGAGGAGATAGCCACAGTATAATCGACTTCGTTGTTGTGGATGAAAGACTAAGAGAGCTAGTAAAAAATACAAGGGTCATGAGGGGTTCTGAGTGTAATACTGATCATTACCTTCTAGTCTCCAAAATAAACTTAGGTTAGGGATGGAGAAGGAAGAGAACCAAGAAAACGCGAATCAAGATTGAGAATTTACAGAAACCGGAAGTGCGAGTAGATTTTCAGAATAAGATAAACAAACGGATAGATCAAGCAACTTGGGAAGCGCTAAAAGATAATAAAAATATAGAGGACGCATCGGCTTTATTTGAGGATGTCATTGTTAGAAGTGCGACTGAAGTGTGCGGTACTGCAGTTGTAGGAAGAATGTCTGGTGATGCATGTTGGAATGATGAAATTCAGGTAGCCTCCCAAGGAAAGAAAAAAGCACATGAAAAAAGGTTGTAAATCGCAGGCATTAGCGATGAGGAGAGAAATTGGCTTGAAAATGATTACAAACACAAAAAGAGGAAAGTTAAACCACTAGTCAAGGAAATTAAAGATAAAATCAGATCAGAAGAAGAGAAGAAAATGCAAAAAGGCTTTCAAGGAAGCAAGAAACTGTATCATAAATGGACGTCGATCATTATGAAGGGAAGTAATAGTACAGAGTTAGACAGCATGAGAAATAGCAAGGGTGCAATGCTATATGATACAGACGGGATACTAGACGCTTCGAGAGACTCTTTTAAGGAATTATTGGGAGGTGAAGCTGTAGAGCACCACAATCGCGATATAGGACACGATGCGTTAGAAAATTCAAATGAAAGAGTCTGTGCCTCTGAGGTTAGGGATATAATTAAGAACTTAAAAAATGGTAAGGCTGCTGGCGTAGACAGTATTTACGCTAAAATGCTTAAATACGGTGGCGAGTACATACCTGACGCGTTGTGGGAATTGATAAATCTAAGTATCGAGATGGGAGAGGTTCCAGATAACTGGAAAAAGCAATTATCGTACCAATTTACAGAGGTATCCACTTATCAAATACCATAAGTAAAATATATTCAAAAATACTTATTCGTAGAGTGGTGAAAATAATGGAAGAAAGATATGGGAAGTCCAAAGTGGATTTATGCCAGGAAGATCATTTGTGGATCAAATATTTATCTTAAGACAGATCACAGAAAACAGTTTGAGGGTAAGGAACAAAGTTTTCTGTGCATTTGTTGACCTAGAAAAAGCGTTTGACCAGGTGGATAGAAGTAAATTTTGGCAAGTCCTGAAAGAGTACGGAATAAATGGATGGTTCCTAAAAGCAATAAAAACAATATATGCTGGTAGCAAAGCGAGTGTAAGGGTTAATGGAAAACTGAGTGACTGGTTCGATATTATGCAAGGGTTAGACAAGGATGCGTTATGTCCTTATAGCTATTTACTATATTCATGGACAAGTGTCTCTTCGGCGAAGAAGGTGAGGACGTTGAGACAGTGAAGGTACGTGGGTTAGCGTTCGCAGACGATAAGGTTGTTATGGCAGAGTCAATCGAAGACTTACAAAGAATGTTGAACAAACTGAATACAAGCATGAAGAACATGGGCCTCAAAATTAACGTAAATAACACAAAAATTATGGTATTTGAAGGAAGGGGTGATAAAACAATATGCAATATTGTCCTAAATGATGAGAGAGTAGAACAAGTTGATAACAAGATGCAATTAAAAACAATATGCAACATTGTCCTAAATGATAAGAGAATAGAACAAGTTGATAAGTACGTATATCTTGGTAGCTTATCTACTAGTGACGGAAAGATAGATAGGGATTTAAATAGGCGTATAAACGAGGGCAAGAAAGTTATCGGTAGAGCAAGGCCCGTTATCAGAAGTAAAAATATATCAAATAAAGCTAAAAGGGCCATCCATAATTCTATATTTATACCGACTGTGCTGTACGGCAACGAGACCTGGACCTGAAAATAAGGATAAAAGTAAAATTAACACGATTAACATGAAATTCATACGCATGATATGCGGCAAAACTCTGATTGTTGCAATCAAAATAGATAAAAATGAGAATAGAATAACCTTAAATCAGAGTGCGTACATTAAAACAGTTCTTGATAAATTTAATATGGCTGATTGCAAAGCTGTAAGCACACCACTTGAGAGTAAATTAGATTATACTGCTTTAAATTCAGATGAAAAATATGATGCTTCTTGCCGAAATCTTATGGGCTATTTAATTTATTTGATGGTATGTATGCGGCCTGATTCAAGCACTGCAATCAATATTTTGAGTAGATTCTCGAATAAAAATAACAAAGATTTGTGGCAATGTCTAAAAAGAGTATTAGGGATATCTCAAAGGTTCTATTGATATTAAATTAACATATATCAAGGGAAATTATGAGCAACTATTATGTGGTTATGTTGATTCTGTTTGGGGCGGTAATGACTAAAATGATAGAAAAAGTACAACAGGCTATCTGTTTCTTTTTGAGCCAATAAAAGAAGCAATGTGGCTTAAATCGTTAGCAAATAGTATTAGTATAAATATTACGAAACCAATATATATCTACGAATATAATAACGGTTGCATAAGCATTGCGAATAATCCCACTAGCCATAAAAGATTCAAGCATATTGATATAAAATATCATTTTTCAAGGGAACAAGTAGAGGAAAATTTAATAAAATTATTGTATATTACTACAGGTGAACAGTTAGCTAATATGCTAACGAAGCTGCTACCAGCTGCAAGATTTGTAGAGCTGAGAACCAAAATGGGTTTAGAATAAGCGATTGAGAACAATGTAGAACAATGTACGTGTTGTTTGTAATGTTTCTGCTGAAATAATATATATTAGAATGGTCTGATAGGGTTTTTCTGGGTTCTCCCTAATCCTTGCAACGTATGTTGGGCCATATGTAACTTCCCAGAAAGCAGAAGAAGGGTACGTCACATTAAGTAATATTGAGTCCTGAAGTTTTATGTAAATATGTCAATAAAAATAATTGTCGTCGATTAATTTTTTAGGGGGCGTGTTGGCGTATTGGAAAGAATGTTTGAGTGCGTGAGAATGTAAAGCAAAAGTCAATCTCCTCCTTTGATTCTAAGAATTCATAGCGTAAGTGCTTAGTTTTATGGTTTTGGTGTCGAAGGACGACTCTCAGGACTCTCAGGAGTAAGACGTGCCTTTCTTCTGCAATTGAATAAACTGTTTGATTTTAAACAGGTTAAAAGGCAGAGTTTTTACTTGTAGAAATTGAGCAATTTCCCATATCAACAATTTACATAAACATATACTTCACTATAGTGCGCAAATGTTTGAAATACTGATTTCTTGCTTAAAATGCCTTATATTTTGTACTAGATTTGTAATTGTTAACAGAGAATATATTTCATTGTTTAAAACAAGTACGTTAAACAAATGACCCGATAGAACGTTTATTTGTGGATTTTTTTCAATAAGTTCTGTCGGATACAAGTTAATGCTGATATTTAATCAAGGTTTTTAGCTAATAATTGAAATAAAAATTGTTATAAACAATGTACTGAATAAATACGCAACTGTAAATGTTTTTTACTTGAGTGCTTGTTCTTACTCTGTTTTAATAGTACTGTAGCATTGATACTGTAAGAAAGCAGTTTTTAAAAATTTAAAGATTATTATTGTTATTAACAAATAGTATAAAAAAGTGACATAAATGATGTCCTTACACGTTACATCACAGATATAATTATCATGAACAAACTGTTTAAATATTCACAAATTTCACATCATCACGTGGAAACGTGTTATAGTCTATGCATTTTAATACCTTCCTAATATTGGCATTGGTAAACCGAACATGAAGCACTCTTGCCGAAAAAAATAATTAATAAAATGTATAATAAAGTGAAATCATTTGAAAAATCGCTAGCTACCTCAAGTACAATTAATATTAACTAGCTTTCAAGAAATCTCCCAAGAAGATTTAATAGAAAACATGATTTTTTTCCACGAAGAAATCTTAATTTCATTCATTTAGTTGTAAGTAGTTTAATCTCGAGTTTAATATTGACTGTTTCGAGAACTATTTACTTTTGGTAACAATAATGATTGCTAACAAAATAAAACACTTCGAAAGTTTAGTTCGATTTATGACTAGTTATTTGACTTAAGTTGTGGTTTAAATTTTATTCAAATTGATTCTAAAATAAACATTGATTGTACAATTAGAATTATAAATAATGAGATTTTAACAGTTTCTTCCCTGATATTGACCTACTCCACTGTTTTAGTGACGTAATATCCACGTAATAATTGTGTAATAATGCGTAATAAGGTGTAATAGGGATTACTCCATACGTGCTTTAACGAGTGAATTTCCCCTCTGACTAGTACTAATAATATATCTCCTCCACTTGCCATAAGCGTACCAAACTACGAGTAGACATAGCTTCTTGAGCTGATATTTCTGAAGAATTGAGAAATACATTTCCAACAGCACGCAAAGATTCTCTTATTCTCCTGTTTCCTTGTCTTTCTTCTGAGACTGTTTACCTTATTAGCTTAAACAAACTCGCTATTGATCAGAATTCATGCATATATACCTACGGAACATAAATGTATGTACTGTATTAGACCTCAATTAACACTGTAAATTGGTGCTATATTGCCGTCCAAGATAAAAAAATACATAAGTGACTTTGCGTTTTACGGTTATTTTCTTATTTCTGACAATCGGAAAGTCGACCTAAACGACAATGTCATTTATATATCTTTTTACTTTGGACGGCAATTATGTGACATAAAATTTCCCAAAACATTAAACTTGAAATCGCATTTTTTGAGATTAAGATAGATGAGGATCATCCCGCTCGCAGAGTTTCAGAGATTTTAGACACCCAGATACAAGCCTCGCCTTCAGCAGGGCCGGTGCGGCGGAACGTAGGTTATCTGTCTTTCTCGCTCCTTGAGAAGCGTTAATGTGAAGGAATTAGATTTCAGTTAGACTTGTACGATTTTATTTTCTGTCAGTAAAAATCGGTAACTTCCATCAGGCTACAGTAATGGATCACTAATACTGCAAAACAGTATGAAGTATCGCTGTATTAATCATATTTTCAGTATTCTCAATTGGTGTCTATAATTGACCACACTGGGGAGGAGCACCGGATGGTCCTTTGAAAAGAAGATCCCGAGTGATACCAATTATGTCATCAACGAATAGCGCACCCTTCCTTCGGTCTGTTCGGATCCGGTTTGTTGTTAGCTTGTCATAGATTTCGCCCGCATGTCAACCCCTGCCTATTAAACCACCCCAATGTGAAACGGTTCCGTGATAGTGTTCACTCTTCTGAAAAAGTTGCATCACATATATGAAGATAATTATCCCTCGAAGGACAAATGTGTCTTCCATGAACTGATGAGGTACGGCTTTTCTAGAACAATACATCAATCCGATAATTTTGTTAACTTCAATTAGAAGGGTAGTGAATCTAATAAAAACAAGACACTAAATTAAATAACAGGAGTGAAATTTGTTACTTGTGTGATACATAGAAGGCGTAACATTTGCTCTCAACTTCAATCGAGAAATAAGACTTGTATTGTATTTAGTTTATTTGGCTAATACGATTCACGTGCTGGGTAAAATGGGCTGAACTGAAGGACAGCTAATTCAAGTCTTCTATAGAATCTATAATCCCTTCAGATTGAATCTATGAATAAAATAAATTATTTATTATTGAATACGGTTTGACTCTGTTTTTGATTTTTTAATACTTATTTAGATTAAGGATTATTTGTTTGATGTATTTTTTTCAATCAAGGTTGAAGCTATTTGTTTTAAACATATGAAGTTACGTTTACTAGAGTCAATTTAACCGTTTCCTGTAACAGTCAGTCATGTTTCTAGCGATGAAAATATTTAAGATTACAATATATTTTTTCTGGGGTGAGTAATAAACAAATAAATATACTTCTCTTTGAAGTCTGACATATACGTCACTTATATTGTACAAACCTGAGGAGGGCGCGAAGCCACACACGCCCACGCGAAAAGGGAAGATAACTGTTGCGGGGTCAGTTCATAGGACGACCCCATAATCCCCATGTCGGTACATAACAACCCTTACCAAAGCGAGCGATTCCCTCTATTGGGGTAGCACAATCGCACCCTGATTGATAATTTATACGGTGCGTGCAGGTTATTTGATTATCTTCCCCTAGCTATGCCCTCACTCGGTGCCTCTCTTTCACACACGCCGACACATACTTTTTATACTTTTTACTGTACTCTTATCTCCGGTTCCGTCGCTTCGATCATTATCAGAAGTCTTGGAGAGAATTCTGATAAGGAGGCGATACGCTATTCATCATCAATATACCATCTACTTTTCGTCTCCAAATTATTTTGGACCTCAAAATATATTTATGTAAACTCTACAAAAATACATTTTAATTTTACACTAGATTGATTGTGAGCCATTTGGCACAAATCCAAAACTAAGGAGATATATGTAAATGAAAATCAGAGTTGAAAAAAATGTTAAAAAGCATAGTCAGCGTTGTTTAGTTTAATAATATTTTTTAGTAAATCAACGCCATGATGCATAGAAAAAAAGTCTATAGTTTATATTACAACTGGTTTTCAGTGAACCTTATCTCCATGTACAGTGCAAAAGTCCGTTCTTCTTTCTCAGGAAGTTTCGAAATGTGAATGCGCCAACCCGGTAATCGGTGACTCTATGTAAAACCTTAAAAATGGACACATGAAAATTGAGATTGTCGCAATTTTGATTTTTTTCAAAATGATAAACTTCACACATTATGACTTTTTTCAGTATGCCAAACCCCGTCATACTCCTTAAGCCGGTGTTAGTTTACCATTACATGTGAGAAAACTGAGTTCCCCAAGAAAATCACATGGGAGACTTCCATTACGATAGCAAATTACCGATTGCCGGGTTAGCGCATTCAGATTTTGAAACTTCGTGCAAATCTAACCGTACAAATTTCTGCACAGGCGAAGGATCCTGCACAGTTTCCTGATCAAAATATTTCACTGTAGTTTGAAAACTAAAAAAAAGGAATCTCCCGTGTAGAAATAACCCGATTTGACCCGGTCAGAAGAAGGTTTCTGGCCAGAATCTGACCGGGTCAAACCGGGATACTATTTTGTCAATTGCCCGGCCGGGATCTGACCGGGCTCACATTGGTACCCGCTCGGGCCAAAACGGGCCACACCTGATTTAGCCCGGTTTACTATTTCTGAATTGCTCGGCCGGGATCTCCCCGGGTTCCCAATGAGACCCGGTCTGGCCAAACCGGGTCACACCTGATTTAGCCCGGATTACTATTTTTTAATTGCGTGGCCTGTATCCGACTAGATTCCGGTCAGGAGCTGGTCGGGACAAATCAGCCAAAAATAACTTAGCCCGGTTTACTGTTTGTTATTTACCTCGTCGGCATTAGACCAGATTCCAGTTGGGACAAAGCATGCTTACTATCGGCGCAAAAATTATAGGCATCTGCCTTTGAAGCTTAAC
>CAKNYM010046589.1:40064-62580 GCA_932195095.1 Andricus curvator
GTTAAGCTTCAAAGGCAGATGCCTATAATTTTTGCGCCGATAGTAAGTCTGGTTTGGCAAAAACGATTTTCACACGCACAAAATACTCTACTGAAAAAGACTACATAGTAAACTACATGGGAACCTATGTGGGAACCCATATGGAATTCTTTTTTGAATTCCTGTCTCAAATTACGATCTGAGATAGGATGGGAAATATCTTATGGGTTTCCACATGGGTTCTTATATGAATACCGTTACGGGAACCTATGAATTGCTCCTACATGAAATCCCACATGGGATTATAATTTTTTTTAAATGAAATATGTTTTCGAAATTTTGGGTGCATAGTCGGCAATCTTAAAAAACCCCCAAAAATACTGCGCATCCGTAGCTTTCATAGAAAACTACTGTGCAATCCTTAAATATTAATAGCAATCCCATTTATGTAGGAACCTTCATAAAAACCCATAATAAGAACCGATATAGATAAGCATCCTATATTCCTATCTCAGATCGTGATTTGAAGCAGGAATTCAAAAAAGGATCCCATATGGGTTCCCACAAAGGTTCCAATGTAGTTTACTTTTGGTTTTGCGGTTTCCAGACTTGCAGTGACTGCGTGCTCGCAATGACGATCCGGCGAGCGACTAAAAACGCAGTGAAACTTGGCGTCGATTGACGCCAAGGAATTAAGAAATGTATCACATTTTCCAAAACTGTATCCAATTTTCTGGAGCAAGCGGATTCCCTATTAACAATATCTTATTGCAGCCCGACCAGCATCCGATCGAGTAGCCCAGTCAAAAACCGGTCGGATCCCGACTGGGTTACCCTATTTGTATCCGGGATTCGACCGGATAAACCGGGCAGCCTGACCAGATTCCGGATACAAGCAGAGCAACCCTGCCGGAATCCGGCCAGAACCCGGTCATAATTTCTACACGGGCTTTGAAGGAACCTTTCGCATCCACGAAGGGATCCTGTACGTCGCTAAATCCTTCATTTTTATAAAATTAAATTTGATAATTTCTTGCATATAGCCGGAAAGAGCTAATCGATTTCTGCGTTTAATGAGCCCAAGTTGAAAGTAAAATGGTAATTCTATAAACTTCTACTTCTTCTATTTCTTCTATAAACTACTTGCGTATAATTTTAAGGAAAAAACTAAGCAATACCTAATTTCGTTTGGACACAGTGATAAGAAAAGTAAGTGTTGGCACCTACGGAAAAAGAAATTACCTTGAATTTACACTTAAAGCTTTTATTCCAAAAATTTGTGTTAAACATGGGAACGCTAACAATGCAGAAATATTAAACTACTATCGACGAGAAAATTCGAGTCCTCTGGCGTTGACGTTAAAAAAGTGAGTGAAGAAAAAATTTTAACTCAATGAATGAAGGATCATTTTAAAGGTCAAAATGTTGTACGTTAATGAGCCTGAAACGAATATGCCAAAAAAAAATTTATAGCTTACAGACCCGAAAACAAATAACAAATTGTTCATTTTTTGTACATAAATATGCAACTGTACTATCTTCAGTTCTAATAAAGATAATGAAGTGATTTAAACTAGAGGTAGTTAGTTGAACTATTTGTAATTATTTACAATTTGAAAGAAGTATGTGCTTCTCTTTTCTTTTCATGCAAATTGCCATATGTGAAGACAGTTTTTTACACTGGAAAGCAAGTGCAAGAAACCAGAGGGGTGCTTTTTTCCTGGGATCGTCCTCGTCTTTCCTCAGCAGAACTTGGAAGCACATGCCGAGGAAAGACGAGGACGATCGCATGAAAAAAGCACCCGGTGATTTCTTACACTTGCTTTCCAATATAAAATACTGTCTTTATATATCGCAATTCGCACGAAGAGAAAAAGAAGTACATACTTCTTTCAAATTGTAAATTATTACAAATAGTTCAAATAACTACCTCTAATTTAAATCACTTCATTATCTTTATTAGAACTGAAGATAGTACAGTTGTGTATGTATTTACAAAAAACGAACAATTTGTTATATTCTGCAAATTTTCCAACGGAAATTTGTTTAGAAATGTTTAAAGTACCACCATGAATTTTTTCAGATTTTTCCTATTATTCTTTCAATAAAAACTATGTTCCAAAGTTCACTGTCTTTAAAAGCTGTCAAATTTGCCTACTTTTTAACAGATTATCGGGTCTGTAAGCTATACAATTTTTTTTAGCATATCCGTTTCAGGCTCATTAACGTACAACATTTTGACCTTTAAAATGATCCTTCATTCATTGAGTTACCATTTTTTCTTCACTTACTTTTTTAGCATCAAAGCCAGAGGACTCGAATTTTCTCGCCGATAGTAGGTTTTAAATCACTTCTTAAACGAAAATAGTTTTTTCCCTAACTGCATACGAACTTTGTAATCATCGACAGTTACATTATCCGTCTAGAATTTTTAAAGTTCATAAGGTTTCAAAAAACTTTTCATACAAAAAAACGGTTCATAAAGTGCGCAAGCACCTCTTAGACAGCGTAATAGATCAGAGTCTCACTATTGGTGTAACCTGTAACGTATGTCGTCTCATGACTCAGCAGTATCACATTAGATAGAAGAAAACATTATCAAATTTCTGCTAGTTTTAAAAATGGTTACAATTAAAAAATGAATTAATACTAAGTTATTCTTATTATTATTGTCTTATATGGCTGGTCCATTTGAATCCCGTAGCACTGCGGTTAAAACCTATTGTACTATATGCCTTTTTATTTTTAAAACCCCGATGAAACATAGGTCTATGCACGGGCCATCATAGTTTGCTAAAATATCGTTTTAAGTCCTTTAGCATGAACCGGCAGACAAAACTCCAATTCACTGTGTATGAGCCCGTGAAAATTTTTCTTTACTAAGGTTGGCTTAGAATCACTGTATGAATTTATTCATGAACAGTGATAACCGGCGGCTGCATCCGAATTTATTAGAAGTACTCGCATTTTCCTGGATATTTGACCAGGGGTGACGAAAACTGCAGAAAACCACCTCCCAAGTTCAGCCCGCTTTTTGACAGTCGAGTTTGAAGACAGACATTCGGCCCTACCCGTCGAATATATACAATGATCTTCGGCGTCAAACCTCCTGTTCGACATTAGTTAAAACGCAGCGAATGCATAACCCGGTCGTACGCCGCAGATTGTCACCCATCCGAGTGCTATCCCCGCGCTTGAAATGGCTTCACATCTGGACTCTTCCCGAGTCGAGATTCACATCGCAGCTAATGCCATCAGTTAATACTAATTGTAAGTTATAAAATGTATCTAAAGGCAGTTCAGAGAGCCGTCGGACACAAGATAATGTGCCCGCGTAGCGGGCATATTTTTAATCTTGTTTATATGAGGAAAAGTTTTTCAATAGTGGGAATGCAACTGGGCTGTATATGATTTATTTCTTCGCGTTTTCGAGACGCATCGATTGAACTATTGAATAACCTTTCACGACCTTCCATGACGTACCAGTACAGTTTGTTAATATAACAGTAGGGGAGAGTGCGAGGGAGAGTGGCCATCAGTGCGGGTTGCTGTAGACAATGGGTATTTTCAATCATTTAAAAAATCAGTGGAGCAATTTTTTTTAAACCTTAGAGACGAATCAAACCTACGTAAACACACTACGTTCAAAAGCTTGAGCCATCTCAATCAATTAAAAAATGCGAAAAATGGAAGAAAAAAACTGTTTTTAAGATTATGCTGAAATAATATAACTTGACTTTACTAAATACTTGCACAAATATAGGCCGCCTTATGCTTTATGCTAAGGGTCTCAACTAGAATATCTATAATGACAGGCATTTTTAAAATGGCATAAATAAGTGAATATAAATAATTTGCTTATAAGCAGCATTTAGTCAAAACTTGGGTAAGAAGCAGTGGGTCGAGCAATTTCCGCGTATCAATTATTTAATAATAATGATAACAGTTAGGTTGTAATTGCGAAGTAAAATTGAGATCCATTTTAGAGCCAGCGTAAGATTTCCTACAGGCCTCATAGGCCATAAAGCATCACATTCTGGGGTTTCATCGGTCAGGGATATGGTGATCGACCCACTGAAACCAGACGACTCTAAAAATAAAAACCATTCATTTTCTCACGAAAACGTTGAATGTATATAATCAACTGTACAAAATCCTTTGTATCACATTTGCATCATGAATTTAAGTTACAACCTTTAGATTGACGTTATTTAACGTCATGTATTACGTAAAATTTAGGCATAATTACGCCTTTGAATCCTACTTGACCCACTGATAGTCTAATCTCCCCTACTGTATTTGATGCAATTTTTCGCGTCTTCGAGACGCGTCGGTTGACCTATTGACAAATCTTCGATGACCCTTCATGATCAAGAAATCACGATTTATAAACTTAAAAAAAAGTTTATATTGTTTAAATGAGTTTTCTTTTAAATTGGAATATACCACTGACATAAGTTAAAAAGTTTTCTGTTGTACAGAACACATTGATTGACCTCTTGATGGTCTCTCTGATTTACTGAAAATAAGGTTTTCGGTAAGACAGAAACATAAGCTTCAAAAATATGAAAAGTGTTTATTTTTATTGTATGGAAAAAATCTTCCATAGTGAATACACCCATAGTACTTCGCAGCTTCTTTTGTTTCGATGCGAAAAAATGTGATTTCACCCACTTTAAAAGTACCCGCAGCAAAGCTTGTCAGTCATTATTGTGAATTGCGTCGGGAAGCTTCCCCAGGCAACTTCCCTAGCAAAATATGAAGTATTTCGAACAGTAACATCGACAGCAAATGCGCTACCAGCGCAAGTCTTCCCCGAGAAAAGAAAAGGGGATACGAGTTTACGCTTAGCCCGCATAGGAATTGGTCCAATGGTTTAATAATGATTGAGCAGGGATATCGATGGGTAAGTATATCAGGGGGGAAAGCAAGGATGGACAGCCTTTCCTTAGCATTTACCCGAGCGAAATAGTAAGTCTCTTGCACAATAATACCGATGGGAATATCTTTTCCAGTCGTTGGAGGGATTAAAAAATGAGAGGAACAGGAAACACGGAAAACTTACTCGTTGATGCAATTTTGTGGGGAAGAGATGCACGGTGAAATGAGCTAATGAGCATAAAACGAATATGCCAAAAAAATGGTATAGCTTACAGATCCGAAAATCTGATGGAAAGTAAGGAAATTTGACAGCTTTCAACGACAGTGAACTTTGGAGCATAGTTTTTTATTGAAGAATTAATAGAAAAAGTCTGAGAAAATTCATGGTGGGACTTCAAACATTTCTCAACAAATTTCTGTTGAAAAATTTGCAGAATATAACAAATATATTGTTCGTTTTTTGTACATAAATATACACCTGTACTATCTTCAGTTCTGATGAAGATAATGAAGTGATCTAAATTAGAGGTAGTTTGTTTAACTATCTGTAATTATTCACAATTTGAATAAAATATGTGCTTCTTTTTCTCTTCGCGTGAATTGCGATATTTGAAGACAGTTTTTTATATTGGAAAGCAAGTGTAAGAAGCCAGCGGAGTGCCTCCTTTCATGTGATCGTCCTCGTCTTTCCTCAGCATGTGCTTCCAAAGTTTTTCTGAGGAAAAATGAGGACGATCCCATGAAAAAGGCACCCCGCTGGCTTCTTACATACTTGCTTCCTAATATAAAAAACTGTCTTCAAATAGCGAAATTTCTGAAAATATAGGTACTCCTTACTGTAATTCCTGCAGCGTTTGTTAGCCTGTTTCTCTATATCTATAGTCTATACGAATCTCATAGTTATCTGAGGTAGGGTGGAATTTGTGCCTTGTATGCACAGCGTATATCAGAACAGCGATAGTGCGTGCTAAGCACGCGCCGCAGAAGTGAGAAGCTATGTATTCACGTACACGCACGAGTCAATTAGCGATAGCGATCGGACTTAACATAAGATCCCAGGGCATGCTGCGCATCCAAATCAGTCTTCCAGATAATGAATGTTTCTTTTCGACGAAGTCGGCTTCTGATTTTCTAAAGTACTTTATAAAAATTGTTATTCTTTCTGCATGTATGTTAAATACCCCATTTTAAGCACTCAGTCAATCTTCATCCTAAAACCTGCTTCTACAGCTGACTAAATTAAAAGCACTCATATTTTTCTGGTCTTCTGTTCGGAAGAAAGGAAAAGTGCAGCCGAATATTTATTGTAGTACTCTCACCTTTATAGTACAAATTAATAATTAGGACTTGTAATTAATTCCATACATGTATTATAGATTAATTATGCTCCAACTTTAGAAAATAAATTTCACCATTACTTTTAAAAAGCGGAATTTAAATCAATGAAATCAAAGTCAAATTTAATCGCATTAAAAGGGTAAATCACAAATTGCTGCTGTGAAACGTCAGCTTTCCATAATACTCGATTGAATGTGAAGGTCGTCTTCGACGTGAATACCCATGAGGAAATACGCGGCACGTTCCAAAACGTCGTGAAGCGAATGCATCTATTAAAGGATGCAGCCACGCGTCTAAATAAAGGATACTGGGGTGTGTTAAATGGTTTCCTATAGCCGCAGGCAATGTGCGCAATTGTTCATCGAACCATCAAGAGACATTGGGACTTGCGTTTTCTCACGTTACACCTCGTCGACTTTTGCTGGAACAGAACAAAGTCTCGAAGTTAAAAATTGTAGGCTGTAGATAGAACCATACATATATATGGAAGATTAAAGTTTGGATTAGGAAGCAATTATTTAAAGCATTTTAAATACTTTTTACGTCACTTTATTTGAGCGATTTTAATTGAACATTTATCGGGTTTCTTTGCCGACAATTAAATTGGAAAGCATTAGGCAAAAGATAATGCTACTGTGGATATATTTATCGCAGTACTTGTTCGTCTTATCGGCTTGCAATTATTTTTTCAACTATAGTCAAACAACGAAGGCCCCTTTTGCATTCGAATCGAGATACGCAAATCGACAAATAAACAAGAGCATAGTATCGATTCTGCATATTTATCGGATCTTCCAACACACCCGAGCTGAGTGCTTACTACACTTGCCTCTTTTGCTTGAGGCCTTTATTTAATAAGTTGGTATAAATTAAAGGGCTACTGCTTATTAAACCATCTTTGGCATATTTATAGTGATCCCTAAGAGTATCGAGTATATGGGTTGGTAAATCACGACCGATGCGATTCACCGGCTTCGTCCTCCGGCAAAACTCGGCGCTTCCTTTCGTTGTTTATACGCTTGTGAGTCGGCACTTTAGAAACATTAACTCATTCATCAACAGTTTCTTGGTAAATTATTTTTTATGTTTAATTCACAAATCTCAGGGAGAGGCCTCTGAAAAATAGGATTTGAACACATTTTGACTTTTACGAAAAGTTTTAATTTGGCGTCTTTTCAAAAGAAGATAGAAAATTCACGAGTCTTGAGAGAATTCAAAGTAGGACGTGAATGTACTTCAAAGAGTCATAATAATTTCAACACGAGGAGTTAATAATTGAAATTACTGACTTAAAGTCACACGAATTCAGTGATTTCACCTAATGTCAGTGTACACTGTACACGTACACATCATCGATCGAGTTATCAACCCCTCATTTCAGCATATTTTGCGTTCCTTACTTCATCTTCAGGAAAGTTGACCGAACTTTCGAAAAAAACTTTAAAGTGTTCTCTTGGACTTCAAGGGACTTTAATGGATAAACAAAAGATTTGAGGAGGCTTCAAATGACCGATTCTGTAAACTTTTATCTTCATAAGACTTGCACGGATTTTAAAGACTTATTTGCAGGTTTAAATACTTAAAAAAGCATTTTTTGATAAATGACTTCTTGACATTTTGAGAAGTAAAACGCGATTTAAAAAAACTTCGAAGGACTTCTTGAAACTTAGAAGGACTTGCAGAGTTAAGATACTAAAATACTTGAACAGTGAAAATTCGAGCGAAATCCGCCCGGCATCTGCGTGGAAATTCGAGCGAAATTCGCTAGGAATTCGCATGGCCTTTCGTAACCATTTAATCCTGCGTGAAATTCACACGGATTCCTCGCCGATTTCGCGGGGATGTTGCCTGAATTTTCATGGGGAATTCCGTGAATTTTTTCACCTGTGATAAGTCTACAATAAGTTTCAAAACTGATCAAAGGCACTCATAAGTCCTTCAAGATCGATATGGATTCCCTTCTATTATATTATAGCCCTTTTTATGTTATTAATTTCGACGTCGGCAAATGACACATACTAGATATTTCTCCACAAGTAACAAAATAGGATTCCCTTAGGACCTTATTTGTATCTTTTGCAAGTGTAATTTGTTCGAATCGCGTCTGATTATAAGAGAAACAACCAGCAGACAATCAGATCGCTGCCTTGGGTGAAGGGACCGGTTGATCCGATTATCTTGGAAACTTTTGATCGACACCGCTTGCTGTGGAGTCTCTCTCTAGAGCTACGTTTGTGTGATACATATTCGCACAAGTTTGTGAATTAGTGTAAGTGATGGCAATGATAGAGCGGACATAAGGTGCTGTTAGTTCTCCGAAGGGACAAACTGGGATCAAACGCTGTTAGGTCTGAGTTTCGGACTGGCTCTCTAAGTTCATTCCAATCTCCAACCCTCAAATTCTAGATTCGTGTATTTGTGAAACGGTATTGAAGTGGCAGGAAATGCATGCCTGGAGGCTGATTGAATCATGAGAAATGGCTAACTAAATTTAAGTACGGTATCTACAGAAATATTTATGTGCATTAAAAACAAATCGGAAAATTTTTAGGGTTTCGCGGGCGAAGCCCATATCGGAGATATGGCATTCGTCTGTCCCATAGCACAGTTTTAACTATTTTATAATGAAAAAGGAAAAAAACAAATTGTTGCAAAGTGGCGAATAATTATTTTAAAAATGAATGAAAACCAATATGAAGATGAATGTTATTTTTTAATGACGCTACCTCTGCTAAAAATCATATAAGCCCATTTATGTACAAATATATTTTTAATCATTATTATTTTTGACCGATTACGTTTCAAATCATGCAGATTCCAGCGCGGAATATCAGAATGAATTGACACTGAAATATGTTATTCTATAATTTGCGTATCAAAACTTTCTGCGGTATAAACTGCCTCACATTTATTTGAAACTGACAGGATTTTTTTAATGTTGAATTTTCCAACCGAATATAAATATTTTTTTTAAATAATGAAGGGACATACATCTATATACTATTTTTTTAAATACAATATATCAAACATTCCATATCATTCAACAACATTAGAAAAATCTAGGTCAAAAAGTTCTGGAAACAGACCCCTCAGAATAATTGAAGACAAGTTACTTGTGCCTTGGATTCAAAATATACAAAACAAACTGATTACATTAGTAAAAGTAAACTATTGTAGCTTCTGAACCCGGCATAGATTAAATATGAAACTAGGTTCTACATTGAAGCCTTGTCTCATTGATTCGTCTCATTTGCAAATCGAAGAGGCCTGGACAGGAAGCTCGTTCTCTCAATGCGTTTTCCGTCTACTTTTTTTAGCCTCTCCTCGCACACGTACGAGGCGGAACCGGGTCTCGACAAAACTTACATACCTTCTTCTCATAGTTCATATATCAAACGCTTAGGCAAGGCGGCGACACATAAATACCATACGCGGTATATAAAAGCCTGTTGCAGAGATATTCCAAGCAGCAGTAGATAAAATATATTAACTCCGACATTGCGGTCCGCGTGGGTTTCACCATTTTCGGGGACACTTTGCTCTTTTAGTCTCTTTCTCTTGGACCTTTTACCGTCTCCCTTCCACTGGCTCCCTCTATTCTTTTTCTCTTTTTTCTATGACAAATGACTTATAGCAGGCGGCGTGCTTTATAAAACCCCTCGCCTCGCTCGTATCGCGGGATTAGCTCGCACCTTATAATATTGCAACTATAATATGCACATTCGCGAGCATTATCGCGCTTCCAACGCGATATACAGGTTTAAAAATTTACGAAGAATAAAGCCTATATTTGAACAGTATCGTAGACCCGTCCCGATGCGATGATAATTATGCATATTACTCTCATCATGTAACCTGATTGCATTACGAAATGTATCCATGATAATGCACACCGGGATAACCAATACAAAAAATTTGGTCTATAAAATAAAACTTTAGCAAAACACATCGACATGTTTTGCTATTACACTAGACTTTCAATTGTAGCACAGGTTTGGTTCTGACCTTGCGTTGGATTGAAATTCACCGAAACATAAACATCAGGGCCGTGTCGTCATATTGCGCAACGTGACGCAGTTACAGCTAGACCGTTTGGTCGCTACCGTTTTGTCATGCATGAGTGACTACGGCACATCCCCCCGCGGCTCCTCTTATCCACAGCCACCGCTTCGGTGTAACTCTTGGAACGCCCGAATCGAAATTGCTACAATTGAAGGTCTAGTATATTTAATATTATTCTAATCTACTAATTATACTTAACTATTTGTAAGAAGCCCGTGTGACTCCTGACTGTTTTTCGTTTTTTCTTCTTCATTTTTTTCCCATTTATAACTTGATTTGCGCCCAATTAAAGATACTTTAAAATTTTTCTCAAATAGGGTTTTCAAGAATTTAAAACATTTTTGCCCGAGAAAACAGTATTTACTTATTGACATCACCCAACATGAAAATAAGCCTTAGTGAATATATTTATTTTATTCAATACATAGAATTTAAATTGTTATCACACTGAGAAGGAAATACTCTTGAAGCAATGAAATATTGCTTTGAATCATCAAATGGTGCTTTCACCCTCGATCCAAATGCATATACTATAATTGCACAAGCATATGCTATCGTTTCTTCTTTTGTTAATTCAAATAAAATTTGATTACATTATTTAAAAAAGTATTGGCCTCAGCTGTAGATGTCATAGACTTAATAGTAAAATATTATAAAGTTCACTACAAGTGAAGTTTGGAGCAACCGATATGTGCTATGTAAATCGATATATGCTTTAAATTCTGAGGGGTGATGCTATGGTTGCAATAGTAACGAAGTCTAACTGCATAGTATATTTAAATTAAAAATGAGTTTGTCTTAGAGAAGTTAAATTAACAGTATTACACCTTTTTATAATCTCTAACAACTCTCCTCCGTTTTTTCGTATTTTTATTTACATTAAATTCTTAACTATACTCCTCACATCATTCTAAACTAACCTAATTATGTATTCTAGTTAGAGAAGACTTATTCCTTATTACTGAAGAGAAACGCAGTTTATTAAAATATCCGCAGCGCCGAGAATCGAACGCACGCACCTTACACATAAGCACGCTTATAAGCCGCATGCCAAGCCTCATAGCTACGACGCAATGCTAAGTACGATTTCATAAATATCGACGGCATTCATCCCACACTTTCGAACTTCAAAAAAAAAAAGTTATTTGAAATTTGATGTGTATGATATGATTTTAAACATACTTAAACTATTTAAAATTACATCAATATTTAAGAAAATTTTTTCTCAATTCTTCCAGGCGATTGGTGTTTGAAATTTTTTCTGAAGTAATGAAAATTTTCAAAGTTTGCATCTTGGTATTTTTTGTAAGTTTTCCCTTTTTTAAATATAACTAGGTATAAAAAGGAATAATAACATTAAAAAGTACATTTCAAAAAGAATTTAATTATAGTTAAAATTCGTAGATATAAACAATTCTTTTTGGGACGGAAAATTAAATAGAGGATTAATAAATGTTCGTTAATTTTTCGATAACAATAATTCACGTTAAACATTGTTACTAAATTAATAATTTCGAAAAGTAATAACTGATTACAAATATACAATGCTAGAAAATGCAAAAAAAAACATTTTCTACGCAAAATATAATGCACAAATAGTATATTGTGCTACAAGTTGAAAAAGCGAGAGATTTAAAACGAGTGTGAAGTTAGCTTCCCGAGCGGAGCGAGGGTGGCTATCACACGAGTTTTCTTTTTCAATGTGTGGGACACGATACTTTTTCTATAATTTGTTCAAAAATGCTAGTTTTTGTTTACCTGTTTTTTGTGAAAAAGAAGGCGATTTTTTGTCGATTGACGCAACAATGACAATGGCAATTATTAAAACCATGGCAATAATATGGCAGTAATAATAAGCTGGTTCTCACAATCGAATAGTTGGCCCATAAAGTTGAGGGCTCCAAAATTTCCGATTTTTCGTGAAAAAAAAAAACAAGCACAGTATTTTCGGAGAAACTGACGGTGTTTTTTTGCTTTTGCCAAGTGACAAAATTACATACAAAATACACAACTCAAGACTTTTCACGAAATTAATTTTAGGTTAGGGACGAGAGTCGGAAAATAGAATGAAGTTGGCTGCGCACGATGCACGAGTACACCCGAGGCAGCACGAACCCACCCGAAATAACATTCACTTTTTTCACTGTGCCTCAGTTTTATCACTGTCCATTTACTTTTTCCACTGCATCTGTCCACTTTTTTCACTGTTGCCCGGAAAGGTCGGCACTGCGCATGCGCCACGTCATCGACCAAAAATCGGTCACTTTTTACACCAAAAACAGGTGGAAAAACTGGCACTTTTTCGCGAATTATAGAAAAATATATTTTTTTAAATTTCTATTTGGCACCGTTTCAAGTTAAATAGTATAATTAACTCAATTTATTTTAATCATTATTATTTTAAATTTTAGCGTGGTGCGGAGTACGATTATGATAAGATATGGTTATAATATGATATGATTTGATATCATATGATATCATTATTATGTTTATAAATATGATATGATTATGATTATGATTGTTCTCCGCGTATGCGCATTCGTTGTCGTCCTTGTACGATTATGGAACGCACCAACCTAACCTCAAATGTTAGACGTGATAAACTTGCAAATCATACTTTGTTACATAAATAATATGCCTTTCAGACAGTTATGCAATTTTTTGAATCATGTAAATTTATGTATCACACAACAAGATTTTTCTTTACATTAAAAACTTTTACTTTTGAAAGAAATACATATTTTAATCTGATAATAGAATATACAGATGACTCAGCATTTATTTTTCTTCTTTTCTATCAAGTGAGATGCTGCAGATTTTACAATATATGCGTATGACCGTATCCGAAATCACCATTCATTGTATATCTACAGTAGATGCTATCAAATCGAAACTATCTTTGTTTGGTGGAAATAATTTCCTCCATAAATTAAACAGATACTTTGCTGATTCAAGAGTATGTTCATCACTTGAAATACAAGTTTTTCTTGAAATGAATGTACATTTATTTTTCTTAACTTCATATGCTTCAGCTTCATATAATCATCCATCCTTCATCTAATTCTATAGTATTGTATATTTTTTATTCATAGACTCGAATTATTTTACTCGAACTAAAATTGATTGGATTATTCACATGAACTATTGTATCAATAATGCAGAATTCAATAGCATCGACACTTTTGAATCAACAGTTCTTTTTTCTCAGTGTATATAGTACACTGTACAGCACTGGCATAGTACATAGTGCAAGTAAACGTAGCAATTGTTCAGCGCAGTCAGGGTGACTTTTGTTAACCTAGTGTCTGTTCCACGCACTTTCGAAAACCACAATCGACTATTTTATCAGTAAAAATATTGAAAAGCAGACAAAAGTCATTCAGTTACTTTAAACGATTGCTGCGTGTACTATGTGAATATTTTGTATTTATTTCCCGAAAGTCCCTAGAGCTAATTAAACTGTAAGTTAGCTGTAATGTTAATTTAAATTAATTATTAAATAATATAAATATGATTATTGAAAGCTCATTATTCTTTAATGCAATTTCAATAAATAAATACTTCTTTTCTTGAGCAAAAATGTTTGAAATTCTTATGAAAACTCCATTTTTCGAAAAAAAAAACATTTTTTAAAATAGCTTATAAGCACTATTTTTGCGTATTAGTTTTAAAATAGGCTTTGTATATTCTGGAAATAAAAAATCAATAAAACCGGACGTTAAAGTATCTATTCAGGCTCAAGTTACAAATAGAAAACATTGAAAAACAAGAAGAAATAGGTATAGCGATTTTTTTTTTTCACCTAAGGGTTAAGCTCAATAGAGGCTTTGCGTGCGCGTGCTTATTTGAGTGTAAAAAATTTCTGAAAGATAAGTACTAAATATTAATATATTAACTCGTCTGTGTGTTAAGGCAAATAGAATTTTTCCTGTGTACTTAGCTATACTGATAGAGTTTTCTGATTGAAAACATCTATGTTGATTCCACGTTGATACCATCCTTAGAATCTAAAACATATAAGATTTCAATTTGTAGTTCTATGTTGATTTCATCGAGTACAAAGTATAGATAATACGAATCTGAATCTGTTTTGATGGAATCCGCGCGGCTTGCTACTCTTGATATTATAAATAAACCTAAATTAGTTTACAAACTGAATTGCAAATTTTAATTTTTTATCGTAAAAGTGGATCAATTTCTATCCTCTTTTACAATAAAAATTGAGATAGTCAGAGAGATGTTAGAAAAGACATTTTTTTTTAAATTTTCTTTCAGTATGTATATATGAATGAATCTATAGTAAGCTTTCATATGTTTACTATAAATATTCCTACACAGATAAATAGAGAATTTCAGAATCTAAAACTTTTCAAGAAACTAATAAATCCACGCAAGAATACAAATCACGAAGAGGCGTTGGGAAGTCTTGCAAAGGGCTGGCTAAAGTAACTCAAAGGAGGGTGGTTGATTGGGTTAGCACTGAGTTTCGTGATTGCCGTTTGTGACTCCTTTTCTCCCTTGCCCTTTACCTCTTAAATTCGAACTTCTCTTCTGCTAACAAACTGACTAAAGTACGACAAACTTCAGAAGAAAATGAGACAGAGCATATTAACTAAAATCACAAGCTATATCATCCACTGATTATGAATTGAAGCAAAACAATGCTCGAAGTCATAAAATATTAATAATTCATAGAAAACTTTGAATTCAATCTTGGTTTTCAGGAGAAAATTTTTTTAATTAAAGATTAACCACCGTTATAAAACGCACCCCTACGTTTAGATAAATTGATATGGGTTTGCAGGCTGATGCGTGATTTCGTAATCAGCTATGCAAACGAACTTAGTCCCATAAAAATGGCGGTTTCTGTAATGGCGCCGGATGAGTTTTTGCTCGTAAATGTTTCGCGTGAAATACACTCTAATATAACGGCGTATGCACATTGGTGCAGTTACCACTGTCATGAATGGCCGAAGTGCTTAAAGGATCCGCCAGTATATTATTATACCGCACTAACGTGCATTAGTAGCTTATGATCGCTAATGATAAGTGCCATGTTTGCTTGCGCGAAACGTATTTTGATTGAAATTTTATAGAGCAGAAATAGCAGTAGCTGGGATCGAGAACGTAGTGGAATGAGTTTTAAGTGCCTTATGTTCTTGGAACAGAAGTAGCAGCTAGTGCTTGAAGAGAAGGTGGATAGAAAATGTTTTTTTTTTCATCATGAGTCAAACAATATAGACATGTGTTTCTTGTGAGGACCGAAAAATTATTCTACACTGAAAGATTCTCTAAGAATAAAGTTTAGGTTATTTTTCAAATAGTTATGAAAGTCACTTAAGATGTCTTTGTTATTTGATGGTGCAAGGTTGTTGAATAATAGAAATATTTCTGTAACCCGTACAGTCTTACATCATCCGAAAAATCTCTTGACTTTGTGAATGTAGGATATAAGCGTTTTAGTGGTCGAGTTTAGAAGACTGTTGTCAAATTTGCTGATAGATGACAGAAATACTTAAAATATCTTATTGGCATGCTTCAATTCGCTAAAAATTAAAAAAAATTGTAGAATTTTCAAAGTTGTCCAAAAATAGCAAAAATCAGTTTTCTAACAATCAAATGTTTTTATAAAAATAAACTATAAATCTGGTTAGGACAAAAAGTTCACAGTTTATTTAGATGCATTTTTGATGATAAACCTTATTTTTGACTCTTTAAAGGGTTCTAGCTCAGAATTCCCGGGTGAAAACTGCTAAACTCGCTAGCAAACACCGGATGCTTTCAATAAGTATACGGGTGACGTCTGAGCTAGAATATTCAAGAAAACCACAAACTATAGATAATAAACTGACAGTTGTTTTATATTCTTGACGAACTGTAACTTACATACCTTGGGGAACAGGTACGCATCCATGTACAAACAACTCCCTCGCTTTTGCTGCCAGTGTTAGAATTTAGAGCGAGTTGTATCTTTGTCCCCTGGTAGGATCCTCTTCTCTGATGATCTTGGCATGTCGGCCGAGTTCTCAGTCTATTCTTCACACGCGGAATCTCTCGAGTCATGCAACCTTCATTCATCCCTCTCGTTTCACTTGAGGAGCCAAGCAAAACAGATTTCCTTTTTTACACACCTGGTAACGATAAGGCGTGTGAAACTTACTGTCCACGGAAGACGATGACATAAAATTGTATTATTCGGAGACAGGTTCTCGTAGTGAAGGCATACTACCGAATAAAAAGAGTTTTTTTGGTTTGGAGATGCTTCAATACGTTTTTTTGATTCTAAAGTATATGCTGATGCTGATTCAAAACGAGCGTGACTCTTCTTTTATAAAACATATGAAAGACTTTTGATAAAACGTTAACCCATAGCTTAGAGATCGTCATAAAATTGAAACGTCTGTATTTAAAATTTATATATTTACTTTCAATAAAATGTAAAGTGGTTGAAACATACTGGCGTCACCGAAGTTTTAAGTGAACCTGGTGTCCCTGCTACTGTATCTCGTCCACTTTAATATAATAGTGTAATCGCATGTACACGCATAAGAAGTATTCGTAAAATTTATAACACGATCGGTACAAATATGGACTTTCTAGTAGATTATACAAGAAGTTCAGTTAAATCAACTGATTTTCTGTTCATTTCCTTGTAACCACCAGTAAAATCTACTGAACTCGGATTTTTCTACACATTTGTATATTTTATCGGATGTTAGGTGAAATTACAGACAATCAATAGGTTCAAACGAACTTCTTGTAAAATGTAGTAAAAAGTCATGTTGTCCATATTGGTACCGATGTGTTGTAAATTTTATGGATATTTTTTTCTACGTGTAGGGGAGAGTGGGGCATGGTGCCGGGCTTTGAATGAAATGTGCTGTAAATTATAATTGGAATGTGATTTTGATGTCTGCATTTTTTGGTGAGAAGCTCACATTATCAGGTTACATATGTCATTACTCAAAAACGTTTTTTAACTACGTCATTATTTGATCTTTAATTAATTCGTTGGTCTTGCATTTCGGTCAGCGTACCCCATACCATGGGGCATGGTGTCCCTCATATTACTGTCGGTTTATTCCAAGAATATGAACATTGTGGAATAAAAAGTGCACACTATAATAATTCTTGAGATTATAATGTAACGAAAAAAATCCCTCGACACATGATCAACACTAAATACATGTTTTCTCATCAATCAAATAATGAATGTCGCAAAACCTAGCTATAACCCCTTATTCCTTGAAAATTCTATTCAGCGTGTGAATATCTACAATTGCCTTTAACAGATATCTTGTTTACCGATGGATAGCATATGCGCGAAAATTCAAAACAGGCATTCATAAATAATATTCGAAAACCTATTTATTGAGTTATTGTTCAACCCACGTAATTAGGACCACCCTAATAAATAAATACAATTACTTGGAGTGTGTTTGAAATGGGAAATTATAAGTAGGAATGAAAATAACTTCATAACAATAAGTTTTAATATTTTTAGTTTATAACCTCAAAGTGGAAATGAACAGAAAATCAGTTGATTTAACTGAACTTCTTCTAAAATCTACTAGAAAGTCCATATTTGTACCGATCGTGCTGTAAATTTTAGGAATACTTCTTATGCGTGTGCATGCGTTTACACTGTTATATTGAAGTTGACGAAATACAATAGCAGGGACACCAGGGTCACTTAAAACTTCGGTGACGCCAGTATGTTTCAACAACTTTACATTTTATTGGAAGTAAATATATAAATTTTAAATACAGATGTTTCAAATTTTATGACGATCTCTAAGCTATGGGTTAACGTTTTATCAATGCTGGTCTCTTTCAAAGGAATAAAACATGAAATTGCGTATTTAAGTGAAGAGAATCCTTTCAAGTATATTTTAATAGGAAGTTATAATTAGGAAAGGAATACATTTATAACCTTTATAACGAAAATTTTTATATTTGTACGTTATAATCACGAATTTTACATGACAGTCTCTTTCAAAGGAATTAAACGTGAACTTGGTACTTACCGTATTACTATTAAATATAACTTCAAATCACTTTTTGATTTTCGTCATTATCTGTTTAACTTTATTATTAACAACCTCGAATTTTATTAGACAGAACCATTACCATCTAAAAAAAATTTTTCGGGCATCATGCCCCGTGTGTCATGTTGCAAGATTTTATTAATTTTAATATATTTAGAACGTTTATAAAAACAATTTATGATATCAGAAGTTTGAAGAAACACTTCACCTATTAGAATCTAATATTTTCATGCTTCAAGTATTTCAAAATATGCAGTAAGTGCTTAATTTCTGCCAAGACTTTTCCATCTGTTTCCGTCAATACTGTTTTTTCATAATAACTCTTCTAACGCGTATTTTAATACAAAAATGTCATCACATCACTATTTTTCCAAACAAAGCAAGTCATTTTATGCAAAAAGCTAATATGAAAATCAACAAACGTGGGCGTTTTTTGTAATTAAGACCATGCCCGACACTGACACCATAGCCCACTCTCCCCTATTTTGTTTTAGACTCATGATACTTCTAAACAATTCCTGTTGTTTGCGGAACAAAAAAGAATAATTCTTTACAACCCGGAAAATGTCCAGCAATTTTGAATGTTATCTATGAAGACACAAACATTTCGTAAGCTGCGTGATTCATTATTCACATCACTTAAACCATATATTTTAAGGTATTTATGAATAATATTATATAATGATACTATAGCCTTATATTTTTTTAGTGAGTAAAAAAATTATTTTACAATGAATGACGACAGTTCTACGGGAAAAGGCAGTGACTACAAAAAAATGAAAAATGAGATTTGTTATCACTGAATTTATTAAAGAGAGATCTGTCGAAATAATTCATTTTAATTTTTAATATTCAGTCAGAGAAAAAATGATCTTGAAAAAAAAGCATCGCCCTCTTACCTGTTTTGTTTTGAATCATGTGAATATCTTTTTTACACATTCAGAAAACGATTTGATTGAATCAACCTTTGGAATCAATGACATTTTTATGTTTCACCCATAGAATATGGTTATTATATGGACGACAAAATATTTGGTTTAGATATTATTTATACATTTGAATAAGTTACGTGGTTTACGTCTGCTGGCAAAAAAATGGTTATTCCAGCCAAAGAAACAGTGTCCCGTCTCGTCCCAGTACGTGCCCTGTTCCTTCTCGAATTGTACTTTTCATTTATATCTAAATATTAAACATTTGTATTTAAAAAATGCATGATAATCACTTATTAAAATAAAATTCAATAATTGATCCTCGCAATAAGTGTTATAAGAAAAAATATATTCTGAAAATTTAAATAATTAATTTCCATTTAAAATAACCTTAAAATAACAGAATCTACAACCTCTCAACGTTACTGTCTTCTTGTACTATTCAATATTATTCATGTTTTTCATATTTGAGAAATAGGTTCGGGTTGGAAGGTCTGATCTGGTCTAGAACTAGCGTTGATCAGCTAGCCAAGAACAATGAATATTATGTTCTGCCTGGAAGTTCTGGTCCAGAATGTTCGATCAGCAAATTTTTTTTTACATATTTCGAAAAAGTTATAGGGTGTTTAAAATTTTCAAAATAAGAATTTAACACTACCAAAACAAAACTTTTTTCATCACCTTGACAGTCTCGTCTGGTCCAGGTTTAGCGCAGATAAGCTAAATACACTTATAGTAAAAAATGATTTTTATCCAAGTAATTAAAAAAATAAAGAGAGTTCCACCAGCGACTGGAAAGCCTCCAACTAGTGCCTAATCAGCTGTTAACTAGTTGCTGGACAGCCAATAACTAGCGGCTGACTATGTACGGTCTGGCCTGGGGCTAGCCAAAAAAAACGTTACACTTTTCGCCAGGCCCAGGCTAGATCATCTGGTCAGCGTCAAGACTGAAATCCAGACGGCCTGATCTGGGCCGGGCCAGTACCAGAAGATTTTTCCACATGGGGACTTCGGTTAGTGTAGAACAAATATTTTCGGTCAGCCTAGATACTTCAAATTAAAATAAGGTATTTGGTTCTTTTTACATTCTCATTCTAATGAGAAGGTATTGGTTTTATGTAAAATTTGACATAGTCGGTTTTCAACAAATCTCCACGTTTTGAGACCCCCTGAGCTAGAAAAAACGATTTTTACGAAGGTGTATGTCTGTCTGTAGTCTGTCTGTCTGTAGCCACGATAACTTTCGAAAAAATGATCAGATTTGATTGAGCTTTGGCATACTTTTTTATGGCCGAAAAATAGAGAACGAGTTCGTTAACCAGCTATTTTGGATGAAAATCCAAAAAGTGAGCACATTTTGAAAATTTTTGAGACCACTTTTTTGGAAGATTTGAAAATTCTATGTACGGTTATTAGTAGTACGCAAAATGACGAACAAAATATTCTTATGACTTTTCGTGATAAAAAAAAATTACTGGAGTTAGAGCATTTTCAAAATTCCAAAAAACAAACGAAAATGCACATTTTAAGCCGAAAAACGCACGATATGAAAAAAGTCAAGAGGAGAAAAACGTTGATTCCTGAACACCCTATAATATTTTCATAACAACTTTTTGAATTTTTTGAAAAATAAAAAATTCAAATTTTGATCGCACAAAAAATTAATGAAAAATCAAAAAAGCCATTTTGCTGTTAAACTATGAAAGATACCAGAAAAGATTATCTTACCAAAATGGTGCACCTAAAAAAGATCTACAAATTTCTTATCATTCACTTTTTGATATGACGCGTAGTTTTTGTTTTATTCGTAAAAAACAGCATTGAAAATAGAAAAATCAAATTTTCAGACGAATATTACCAGCTACGAAAAAATGACCGAATCAAAATTTGTTCATCCAAGGAAGAGTTACAAATTTATTGTGACTCATGTTTCGATAGGATGCGTGGTTTTTGTTTTATTCGTGAAAATAACATTGACAGTAAAAAAAATCAAATTTTTGAAAAAACAATGCAAGGTACGAAAACATATAAATGAACAAAAATTGTGCATTCAAAAAAGACTTACACACCCGTAATCAATTTTTGTGGTAAGAATATATTCAAAATGAAAAAATTAACTTTTTTGATAAACGGCACAAGCTAAAATAAAATTTTAACTAATAAAATTTGTCGCCTGAATTATATCATTACTTTTCATTTGAAATCAAATACAAATTTAGTAATTTGTATATGAAGAACATATAATACGAAGCACAAAGTGCGCGCTCAGTGTATTTACCAAATCGCACGCCGTAAGTGCGCTCAAACTTTTTTGTTTTTTCTATCATACGGTTCAAATGATTTTCAAATCAAATATCGAGCGCGAAGCGCGAGTGTCTGGATGAGAATGTGTTCCTTAAGGTCGATAGAACCTTGAGTAAATAAAGTTCCTTTTCAGTCTAAAATAAAAATAAATTTAACAAGCACTTAATATGTAGAGGTTTTTATAATTTTATAATATTTGCAAACAAACTTTTTCTTTTCATCGAAGTCGAACACGAAGTTCAAAAATCTAGAGGAGCCTAGCGTAAAGCGCGATGCAAATACGCCCGAGCGCGTAGCGCGAGGTGAATAGATAATCAAGCGCGAAGCGCGAGATCCAACAGTCGCGCGCCCTAGGCGCGTTCAAACTTGCGAGCGAAGCGAGCCGCGCGCGAAGCGCGCCATGAGAATGTGCCCGCGAAGCGGGCAGATTTTTTAAATTAAGATCGATCAGAAATCTATTTTATCATGAATAATAATTGTATGCAAAATGAGCATGAAAAAGATTCAGAAGTAAAAAACAGACTTCTAAACTACCTCACTTTTCGGCTCATTAGAGACAAAAATAAACAAATGAAAGAAGAGGGAGTTCATTAACTAATTAAGTATGAATTCAAATATGAAATTCATTCTATTTGATCTGATGCACTGTGGATGCTATATTGCTATAGGGGAATGCAAGAATATTACTTTTTATTAACTAAATTTATTACATAAAAAATAATATTCGCATCTCCAAAGTTTATTAAAATAGCAAGTTTAATTACATTTTTCTCAGAAATGGGAATTCCTGCACTAATTTAAAGGCCGAATTTGGATTCGCTGTAATAAAACCTGTTGAAAAATATGTGCAGCACATTAAATATAATATACATACGTAGGGTAAGGAGGGGCAGCGCCGACCAGTTAACAGTCAATGATTTTTTTTAAATTAATAAGATGTGGAATTGATCCATTTTTTTCCCATTTCGAGTCCTA